>BPLR01008371.1:0-84185 GCA_021605095.1 Caerostris extrusa | reverse complement strand
GTTACGCATTGCTGGTTTAAATTTTGTGTTTATGTCAATTGAATTATTTTATCTTTATGATTTTTCTCAGCTATTTATATATGCTTTTGTAACTATGCTGTCCTTTATAGGGATGTTGCTGATATTAAAAATTGACCATTGCATATTGTTTCACAATTGCTTAATGACGTAATAATAATGACTGCCATGTCAGTTTTTTATCAAATTGATAGTATTTTAAAATAAATAATACGCATATTGTTTTGCCTCTCCCCACCTCCTTCAAAAAAAAAAAAAGAGGGGAGAAAAATAAAAGAAATTTATAAAAAAGAATTTTAATATTTGTAATGAATTAGAAGTATATGAAAAATGCTTTAATAGTCCTGATCATTAGATGTCAAAGTCGTCCGAATTTACGACTTTGTTTTGGTGAAATGAGGTATACATTTTCAATTTCACTGATTAATTCAGTTTTTTCAAAGAATCTGATTTTGTATCTGGTTTAGTGTGTGATTAATTACTATAAAACAAAATAACTGCAGTGCTTTTTTAAATAAAACTGATGTAGTTTTTAATTTATGGTATCATCATAATGTATCATTTGTGAGAGGGACCGCGTTAATTGAAAATAATACGCGATTTGATAGTCTTTAATTGAAAATGCTTGCAGTGTGAAACATTGCCGCGAATTCATGATTTTCGGTAAAACTGATAATTATTACATTGCTTCTCATGAAGAACCTTGTTTAGCATGTTCATCAGCACGATATTCTTGTACATTAAATGTAATTACATTTTGTATATCAGAAAAGCCTGATGGTACATCAGCTTGATGGCCGAATGACAATGCTCTGGCGCTCCGTGCCACAGGTTTCTAGATTCCAACCATTGATGTTTGTGTGCTGTTCAGAATCCACTTTTAAACAGTAGATCCTGGTCTGATAGAACTGACTGTAAGGCATTGGGCACAGGGATGGCATTAGCCTGTAAAAAAAAAAAAAAAAAAAAAAACAAAATTATATCAATTAAACCTTTGTTTGCACAATTGATGGATTACAAAAAACTTTTATATAGAAGTACCACTTCCAACACAACTTAAATAAAGTTATAATATTGTCCGAATAACTAAACAACATTTGAAAACATCCTGAGGAGAACTTTGGACAGATTTTTCTTCCAAGTATGGAAAAAGCGACTGGATGAGAGAAAATGTGTTTAATTTTCATCTGCGAATATATTTCATTTCTATTTGCATTTGTATTTTTGCTTATTTTATTATTAAGTAGTGTTTCAGTTACTCATACGGACCCCGTAAAAATAAAATGACAATATTGAATAGGAGATTTTTGCATGGAGATGAATGAATTATTTCTTATGGAAAACCGTAGTAATAAGCGTAAGGATCTGTAACTTTATAAGGACTTATACCGGGATGTACCGCTGTATTTGCTTTTGAGAATGTGGTACTCTGACACAAATACTGAGTCACCCTTCTACTGCACAGCTGGACTTGTGTCAAAGATTTCCGATCGACTCACTTCTTTTCCCGCTGGGAGAGAAACGAGGGCGCTTCTTTTTCTTTCTTCTTCGTGAGAAAGAAAAGAAGAGAAAAAAAGACGGATCCACTTGCACATTTTTCTGCACCTACGTAAAAACGCTAATGGTTTTTTTTTTTTTTTTCCACTGGCTTGCGATAATGTGTGTGGCTTCTTTAATCTTTGTGGAGGAATTGCCTTCCGCGAGATCCTTTTTATCTTGGCCGGATTAGATCTTTTGTTTGTCTTTCTCTTGCCTTTTTAAGACTATGCTTTTATTTTTCTTTGCTACAGATTTGTGGGAAATATTATTGTGTGTGTTGTATAAGAATGGTCTGTTGGTTATGTCCCTCCTGGAAGAAAACCAACGAAAAATATTTAAAGAGAGAGAGAGGGAAATAAAGAAAGAAGGAAACGAAACAGAAGCATGCCATATAGTTCCAAATTGAGCGAAAATGAAGCTTTTTTTAGGGTTGTATGTGGGTATAGAGGTTTTTGTGAATGTTTACATGGTGAGCTTTGTAAACCAACATAACTGGATTGGATTTGAGCTACCTCCAAAAAAAATATCTAATACACACATATTAGTTATTTCCTTCCTGCGGCTGGCTTGGCAAGGGATCAGCGCTCTGGCCTTTGTGCCACAAGTTTCAGGTTCGAACTCTGGAGGGGGCATGGATGGTTGTGAGTGGTTCGAATCTTACTTTAAACCATATGTCCTGGTCTGTTTAGCCTCATGCGCATAAGATGACACCCAAGAGCGACAAACCAAGCCAACTCTCTCTCTCTCTTGTTATATATATATATATATATGTGTGTGTGTTCTATGTATGTATGTATCAATATAAAAATCAAAGGTAGATTGAAAAGGAATGAACTAGAAACACGGCCAGCTTCGGCCAGCTGCCAACGAAGCTTTTCAACAAATATTCTCTAGGCGTAAGTTATAATGTACATCAGTAGAACATAATCAAATTGTATAACACACTATCATAACATCTGCAATATAAAAACCCTGAAAAATAAAACGTTCCAAGACCCGAAGTGCAGCAACGAAAATAGAAAACTACTGGACAAACACGTCAGAAGGCTGAACAACGGCTATGCAACCCAGTGGAAGATAAAGAAAGAACACATATATTTACAAAAAAAAAAAAAAAAAATCACAAATATAGGGTGTGATTCAAATGTCCAATAGCAGTGGGAAACCCTGCAGCATTTAATTGCTGGACTGCTTTCTGAAGGAATACATATCCGCAGGATATTATAAAACCAAGTTATTTCTGCTTTTACCCAGATGACTAGGTTGTCAAAACTCGTCTTGCGTCGTATTCCAATAGCAAGGAGTAGACAAAAAATAGTCTTCCATTGAGTTGATAAGTAGAAAGTATTATTATTTTCTTTTCCAATGTATTTGGCAAACACCAAGACAGCTTGGTCTTGGATGCCTTAAGGCAATAACAGACGTTACCTCACTTTGCATTACCCAGGGGGCGTGTGAACTTGAAGATACAGACGTGGAGTAACAATGCCCCTGCAGCCTTCATGATCCATGACTGACCTTACTTTTAAAGTGGATTCCGAACCACTACAAACATCCATGGCATCTCCGAGTTCGAACCGATACCTGTGGTACCGAGCACCGAGCGCTAGTCACTCATCATTCAGCTCATAAGGTATATTATGTCAGAAGTAAAAAAAATTCGTTAGTGTAGCTATACATATAAACTTAATTTCTTTTTTATATATAAGATAAATGAATAGAATAGAAATGCAAATAAGTAATTTGGGCGTGATATTACGTTAATTTAGTAAGGGGAAGTATTTGCTTGGTTACCTACCAACGTGCAACTACAAATATATGCTGACCTCAATAAACTTTTTATGTATTTTAAAATGCTTTTAGTCTATCTTTAGATAGATATTCTGTATCCAGACTAGCGCGTTATTGACAAAGAATAAGAATTTCTAGTTTGGAATAAAATAGGAACACATTGAATAAACTTATTTTATAATATTTTGCTTTTAAACTAAAAAGCTGTATTATTCTTTAATATATTATTAAAATCGTTCAATAAAATTATTTTAATATATGTTTTAAGTAAAAATAGACATAAAAGTTGAAATGAGCCACGATGTGTCCTATTTTCTAGAAGTTTTACTACCAGAGCAAGATGTTATTCACTTTAAAAAGGCAGACACCCAATAGTTTTAATGCTAATATAAAATTTGGTTTTGGAAATGCCAAAATACAAATACAATGATGTGACGGAAATCGAACTCATTCGCGCCAAAAATTTCGTAGTTTCACGTTGCTAAAAATCAAATTCTTTATTTACTGCTACATTTAACATTATAATTATAAATAAGATTTCAAATTCCTTTAAACAAGAACACAGTACTAGATTCCTGACAAATAACTACTTTTTATTCCCTACCATTCTGTTCTAAATTTCATAACACGAACTTGCCACCCCCAGTAGCAAGAAAGAGGGAAAAAATGATTCAGCAATTTTAGATAATCAACTGTACCCAAGATGGAAACACAGCAATATTAATTATGTTATCAATGATTTTTCCTTGTACTTGTAAGTTCATTCATATTTTCTTTTTCAGGACATTTTACATACAAAATAAAATGAATTTTAACTAAAACGTTGCAGTGAAAATCTTTTCAAAACAGTTTGAAATGAAATGAAGATTGAATTATTTGTAAAAATTATACAAATTTTATTAACGTCTACAAAGTAAAATTATTTTGATAGATGAAAAAATCTAGTCGCTTTTAATAAACGCATTACCAAATTACCTTATTCAAATATTACATCTCTTCAATTTAGTTAAGCCTAGTTTTCAGTATCACTTGAGTAATGTGTGAACATTTTCGAGAAAGATTTGAAAATACCCAACTTTATTTGCTAGTGGCAATAATCACTGCTTTAATCGGATTATGATCAACTTTTAGAGCAGTTGCCCTTCTGTAGGCTTGTACTTTTCGTTTATTCAAACCGCCATTTCATTTTTAGTTAAATTCACAAGCACACCTTTCACATGGCAATCGCTCGTTCTCCGTGAAAAGATTAGATAACTATAAGAATTATTTCACAACCTATTTTTCACTATTGTTTTGAAGGATTTTTTTTTTAATAAACATATCTTTATTTTATTCCTCCACGTGTTTTAGTGTCACGAAGTGCTTTAATATGTATTGGACGTCCAGTTCCTAGGGCATGTTAATAATTGTATTAGTCATTATAATAACTCTATTTTAAAAGAAAGACGTATGCATTTATTTTTTAATTATTTGTATTATTTAAAAAAATGTACTGTAGCCAGTTAATTGAAGAAATGTTTTCATATTTACTCTATTCCAAAAATATTATATATTTTTACAATATAATTTTATATTTAAGATCATCTTTTTTTTTTAATAATATAAAATTAAGATTTTTGAACTAAGTTTAAAAACTCTAAAATATATTATTTTTCAGTGTTGCCAGTTAAATATATTAATTTTTAGTATTGCAAAAAACTATTTAAATTATTTTATAACTCTGTCTTCGAAATAAATTCGACTAGTCAGTATTATTAAAACACAAAATATAAAATCATTAATATAATCTGTATTTTTTTTGATCATAATATTATGTCCAATGCTTTTTTCATATTATTCATTAGGACAAAAATTCTTAAAATTGAGATGCTTTTGTTATAACAAATTATATATATTATAACAAAACAAATCAAAAGAACTAAACACAAATGGAATAAAAAATAACGTGAAGTCTTATCTTTCTGCTTCAATAAATTGTGAAACATTATCAATTTAATATCTACCTCAAAACCATTTTTTTTGTTTTGTAAAAATTTATTTAATAAAAACGCAATGAATAATTTTATTATTATTATTTTGTCTTTCTTCTTTGTTTCTATATTAATTTTTTTTTTTTTTTTTTTAATTTGTGGACGACTGACTATGAAGAAATCAGTTTGTAAAAAGAAAAACATTAGTTAAGCTACACAAGTAAAATTAAGTAAAAATATTTTTAAATTATTCACTTTCACTAATAATATTGCCACATTTTACATTACGGATTTCGGTGTTAAATAAAAGTTATATCTTAATTGATTATTTATTTATTAACTGAATTATCAAAATTTATATAAAAATACATTTTAAGTAATAAAATAATATTGTAAAATTCCAGTACATTTGTTTGCATTTCTATAGCAAATAAGTGGTAGTTTTCCAGATATTTAGTTTGTTATTTGAGAAGAAATCAATGTTCTTATAATCAATTCCAAAATAATATGTCGTACATTATTTTCTTACTAATTTTGTGACGATAGTTTAAAAAATATTTTAAAAGTTTTTTTAGTGGATACTAATTAAATTATTGTACTATTATAAAGTTAACTATTTTGAAAATTGAGGCAGAAAAGGTAATTGAATTCCATTTTTGAAAAAGTGAAAAATTTTCCCCTATAATAAATATATTTAAAAGTTTTATTATTATTGCTTACAATAACATTACATTTTTATTATTAGTTAATAACAAGCATTTGTTTAATGTTTTATTTTTTCAAACATTTTTTGAGAGGCTTTTTCTAATTACAAGTGCTGGGAAAACCAAAAAAATTCCATGATTGAGACAATTAGGGTTCAACCACCGATTGTGTGGAAAATTGGCAAGTGGCCAAGTTGAACGGAGTTCAAACAGGACACCGGTATAGGAGAGAAAATTAATTTTCGAAGGGGCTTTAATTACAATAAAATAATTTTAATCTTGAATAATTAAAATTTTAACTATACATGATATTAAAATTAGATAAAAATCTTCCACTCTAATTATTAAACTTTTTGCATTATAACTGCTTTGAGTAGTATATATATATGACTAGTATCCCTATTATGGCAATCGATTCGTCCACTCCGCATTTAAAACGGATGTTTACCTTCCCACACAATCAGTGGTGAATAGTACGTTTTAAGCTACTGCTGAGGGAGACCAGCTGTCTGTCTTTATGTAAATAAGATAGTCTTATCCTGAATTAGCTCAATTACTTTAATTCGTGGAGAAATAAATGAAAATCATGTTTTTTAATGAATGAAATTTAAAGAAGATCTTTTATATAAATTTTCTTTTCTAAAAATTTTTTTATATAAAAATCTTTTTATAAATTCTCACCTTTGATTTCTATTTTTAATTTCCATTTTTGATTATTTTCCATTTTGATTTGATTATTTGATTTTTATTTCAACCAAATTTTGATCAGTTTTTCGACTTATTCCGGTCAGTTATTAGGCCAGTTCTTTTAAATATATGGCTTTTACGCCGCGGTTAGAGTTAGTAGCATAATTTAAAAGATTTTTTATTTTGAGAATTTAAATTTTCTAAATTAAAATGTCTTTAAAAAGATTGACTGAAATTTAAAAATGAAAATGAAAAAATTAATGATTAAATGAAATTTAAAACATTTTTCGAATCCTATTTTAAAAGGTTCTCGACTTTTAACCTACTTCCAACAAAAGTTAAAAATTATATTATAACTTTTTATTCTCCTTTATCAGTAATTAATGTAGATACTTTTATGTTTCAGTCATTACTCTTTATATGAATAGCGAAACATTTTCTCTCTCATAAAATTGAAGTGTTCACTATTAGTGAAAGTATTATTTAAATGAAACGTTAAATTTTGTAAAAAATCACTTAAATTCTACATTAATAATTATAACTAATTTCTATGTATCTATCTGAACAAGTTTTAATTGTTATCAGGTCATCGTATGCTATACGATTATTTTTTTTTTTTATTATTATTAATTTTTAATTAATTTCAGTTTTTTTTATCCATCTGAAATAGTCTCGCGTTTTTAACGCTATATCTCACAATTTGTTTAAATTCAGTGATTAATTCAATAATAATAATAACAACAACTTAATGTGTGCATATATATCCATGCATCTGAAAAAAAATTGATAAAATAATTAGGCTTTTAATAATTCTTTTTAACTGCAATACTCCACGTTGTTTTCAATAATAATGAAAAAGTTGAGAATCGTTTGTTCTCTCTGGCTCGTTCAGCTTATTTGTTTACATTTCAGAAGCGCGCATGCGCAGTCAGCCTTCTGATAAATGGGGGCAGGGTGTATGTAAACGGGTCGATCGCTTCCGTGTATTTTATTTTACTCCGCCACTTTTGTTTGTTATCGAATGTTGTTGTTCCAACTCGCCTTGACATTCGATATCTGGTTTATCTCGACCGTGTCATTTGACTGTAGAATTCGAAATTTTTGTTCGAAACTGCGTTGGAACTTCCTGTTCGCGGGGGAAAGTTTTGCAGAAGCCGTTTTGTTTACTCTCTCTGGTTGTGCGCGCGCGCTTTTATTTAAAAAAAAAAGAAGAATGTTTTTAATTAATCAGAATAGCGTGTATTGAAAATTATTCTTTTAGAAAAATATTAAAAATTCTGATAGGAATGTATTTTATATTTTATTTAAATTCTGCTGAACAATTTATTAAAAGTAATTCTTTCAAAAAATATTCTAAAAACGATTAATCAATAAACTGTATTGTGAAAAATGTAGTTTGTTTTCGAATTGAATTTTCGTTTGTATGGGGTTGATCAAAGGTTGAAAAAAAAAATAGTATGAAAATTATTTTACATATTCACAAATAAATAACTTAACACGACTAAATGCTTGTGATTTTATATTTTGTAAAGTATTTTATTCGTTTTTAGAGATGTACAACGAATGTTTATAATTTCTATATGCCGTTTGGTTGGATAATTAATCATAGATCAAAGAAATTATTTTTTATTAATTTTTATTTAATTCGATTTTAGAGATTGATAATTTATGTTAAATGCGTTAAGCATTATTAGCTTAGAACAGGATGAAGGTGTTTAAAAATGTCATTCAAAATCTTTTTTTAGTAAATGTATTCGTAATGATCAATACAAACAGTTTACATTCTTGTTAAAAGAACATATAAATTTATATACAGAAAGAAGAGATAATAACATATAAGCATTATGTTCTTGTTATCTTGTTTAAGAACATATTTCTTTTTATAACCAACAATTTATGTTATTTTTTTAAAAATGGCATACAAAAGAAAAAATAATAATAAAAAAAATATGAAATAGAAGGAAAATCGATAAACAGTATGCAAAAATATCAATTTATATTATTTCTAAATAATTAAAGATATAAAATAAATTTTACTGTAAATTAAAATATTCATGTAAATTGACGAATCATTCTTTTTAATTAAAAAAAGTAGTTCTCATTAAAATACTTTTTTTTTTTAAGCAGTATCAAAGCGATATAAAAAAGATTGATGATAGAATATTTAACTCATACATATTTAATGTTTTTTTCGTTACGGTGAAATAAAAAGTGAATGTAAATTATAAAAAAAAAATTAGGATGAAAAAATAACTCTTAATCCAGTATAAATAGAATATTCGATATAAACAAGAATATGTTTAAAAAATCACAGAAATTTCAAAATAATTGTTGTAAGAAAATTTTTACCTTTCTTAATTTCATTCATTCCAATGTTTTTTAATTATTTATTAATGAAAAAATCAAACAATAAGAAAATATTAAATACGAATTATGAGAACAAATAAAGAAATAAGAATGCTTAAAAAGTTATGACGTCATTTCTGACGAGTGAAAAATTTGGACAATTTACAAGTGGAAATTTGATTACTAAAAATTACTATTTTTGAACTAAAGCAATTTAAATTTAAAAAAAACAATTTAAATAATCAAAATAAGATTTTACTTCAAATTTATTTTATTAATTTTTTTCTTTCAACAGATAAAAAATAATAAATTCAAAGATACTAAGCTAAATTTCTAAGTGTCATATTTTTTTGTTTTACATACGGAACAAATTCATGTTTATTTATATATCCACCAGAGGGGGTTTGTTATTGGACCGCATGTGCGGAAGTATAGAATGCTGTTAATAATACTGCCGTAATACAATTGAAAATAATGGTGTAATAAATATATATCTAGCTATTACAAAACAACTAAAAATAGCAACATGGAATAATATTTCCTATGTATGATATTTTAATAAAATGGTTTATTTTTTATTATTATTATTTTTCTCCATCGTTAACAATTTAAAATATTTGTGCAAAAATATTTATTATTATTTTTTTTTTTTTTTTTTGTCTTTTTTTTTTCATTCACGTATTTGTTAAAATCTACCCATATTGGCTTCGTTCTACGCACATTGAGATAGGAGGGGTGTGGGGGGAGATGGGGAGGTAGCTCGTGACTTGCGTCACGTGATCGTTCTTCCACGGCAGCTTCCGCATTCGAAAAGGGAGTGCGGTCGGCCTTGGGGATCCCGTTCCAAGCCAAGGTCCAGCTCGTAATAGAAGCCCGCTTTCAAGGTCGCCGGGCTTTGGTTATGTCAGGTAGTGTTCCGCGAGAGCACCTGTACCTTTCACCGGGCTTGTTTTGTTCACTTGTGTTGCCTTTCTTTTTTTCTTTAATTACTCATAGTCTTCATAATACGTTGGTCACTGCAGCCTATGCAATTAGGTTGAGTAAAATTGCCTAGATTTAAGCAAAAAAAGTCAGGATTGGAAAAATAATATGTTAAAATTATTCAATTTAATAATTACTTTTAATAAATTCCACTCAAACAGTTCTTGTTTTTATGGCATCATCAATATTTCTTCGATGCTTCATAGAATTCATGGTATTTTTTACTTGCATTTTTGAGAATAACTTTAACCGGTACTGGAGTCCTTAATCTTGTTCTAGCCAGTCCTGCAGTTCTGTCTCAGAACTGTAAAGCCTCTCCATTTTGAAGTACTCAGAATATTATTCGCGTTCTTTTTCAGTGTATTTTGTTTTAGAAAATAAAAAATGGAACTTTATAGACCACGGACGAATATTGAGGGAGGACACTGCCATCTGGGAGGTCTTTTAAGGTTAACTGCCCCTCATTTGCGTTTCGTATGGGAAAAACTAGGAAAAACTTCCACCTGGCAGACTGGCTATTGATTCCAGAATCTTTACACACATTGCCACGATTGCCATCGAGTTTCTTCGTTTCTGAGAGCAGGGATTGTAGCAATGTACGCAGGTGGATTCAAACCTCGGCCCTTCTGCACGCTGATTGTCACTGGCCCTGAGCAGGACATCCAGTGTAGAATTGATAAGCACTCATATAAAATTAAGACAACATGAAAAACCTGAAATAAATGGCCGGATTAATATTTTCATTTAAAAAAAATCAGACTGATAATATTGTAAATCAGACTGTAACAGAGATTTCGGGAAATTTGAATGAAGCTGTTTTGTTCCAGTAACACAGTCTGAATGTATATTTCCTTTACATTTCTCAAAAAGTCTAAAAAACTCCAGAATTTTGTATAATTTTCGAAATAAAAACCTAGTAAAAAATTAAAAATCGTGGTAAAAAAAGCACGCACTTACACTGTGTAGACGTTTAACGTACAGGTGACCACGTGGCAGCATACTTTAGGCAGTTTCCCTAATCAGTTCTCATTGGAAAAACATTAGACTTATTAACACGTTTAAAAGTAAAGTTAAAAATAATAGATTTCATGAGGACGAACATTTTAAATACTTCTAACTAAAATTTTAAAAAAGAAAGAAAAAAAGACATACAAGTTAAATTATGGAACTTTCATTTTACAAATTTTTATGTTTGTTTATTTTCATACTAATGAAGGAAAGCATGACAAACCAATTCATTTGCAGTGAATACAACGCTCAAACTAGCTGTCATGAAGGCATTTGTCCCTCCCATGCCACGCTCAAATGCGGGTTAGTTCCCCGAAAATCCCACAGAGTCATCATTTCCGTTAGTGGACTTGGACATTCATAAAGAGGTTCTCAATTCAAAAAAGAAAGAAAGAAAAACCGACTCATTCATTAAATTCCTCCGATGAGTTCGCTTGTGAAAAGAAAAATTATGTAAAAAGTCATGCGTAAAGATTAAATGACGAGTGACATTTGTTCTTGTAGTTAAAAATTGCTCTAGAAAGAAATGGACCTGGAGAGTTCTCTTGAAATAAAGTGCTTGGGGGAAAGGTTTGATATTTGTTCGATTTTCTTTTGCTAGCTTCAAGTAAGTGTATATGTGTGGTTATATATATATATGTATATATATATATACCCATATATATATGTATATGTATATATATATATATATATATATATATATATCCATATATATATATATGTGTATGTATATATATATATATATATATATATATATATCCCATAAAAATATTTGAGTGTTGTTTTGGGAAGAGTTTTCCAACGATGTACTGGACCACTTTCAAAGTTTCTTATTGTTTTTTTTTTTTTTTTTTTTTTTTAAATTTCTTTCATTTTTAAAATATTTTTTTTCAATTCCTTTTATTAGCTCACACACTCCCTATATATATCTTCACATTTTCAATCGTTCATAAAATACTTTTTATTCATCCACTCAAGTTCAAATACATTTTTTTTTTGAACTTGTAGTGGATGGCATTGAATGTTAATACAGTTTTTTTCAAATATTAATTCATTAATCAAATTTAATTAATTAATTATTTATTTATTTTTAGATTTAAGTTGCATATATCTAATAATAGATGGCGCCAAATGTAAGAGGAAAATTTCAAATTTATTTGTAAAGGACTTTTCTGCAATAGTGAAAAAAAAAAGTGTTGATTTTAAAAAATGTTTTTTTATATTACTTGTTTTTAATTTCTTTTCACGTGCTGTTTCATAAAATCGTTTGGAATTCTGTAGGGTTTATTTAACCTTTTTTTCAATTTTGAACGATAATTTATGCGCATGAACGAACGCATGATTTATTGATATTTTTTCGTTTTTTGTTCGCTTAAGATCGCTGTTATGCGTTTTGTTCTTACAATAAATTCTTAATTTTATGCGTAATTTGCATTATCGGCTCAGCCGATTGCCACATGAAACAAAGAGGAAATGATTGATTTGCTTGTGAAAAACATCTTATTGTTATGGGTGTATTACACATTTTTGGCGTTTTGTAAAAATAATCTAATCAGTGCTTACATAAACAAACACTGCTTATCTCACATGAATATAAAGACAATTAGATCAAGGTTGAGATTCACCAGACCTTAACGTTGACTAAGTCTGTCTCACAAAAACTTGCTTTTGTCTTCTCCTCAAGGTGTTTCAGAAATGAGATATTGCCTGCTTATTGCAGATGACTACGTGGTTGGTCTTAGCCGAGGTGGTACTTATCTGCAAGTTTTTGACATCCACACAATTGACAAAGATGTTGACGCCCAGAATCGTATTCCAATAAAGGTCGTACACCAAAACAAATGCTTTGGCGTCCAAACAGGATGTATATCAAGTTGGACTTATTGCAAAGCGTGTATGCCACTGTATGTGCACTTAAGTTTTAGGAGATCAGTTGGTCTAATTAAAAAAGACAAGTTTCATTTAACAGGTATCTTTTTTATCATTCATGTATAATATAAATTCTTGTAGACGCCGTCTTCCAATTTATGTATGCCACAAAAGTCCACTGACGGATAGAGAAGAAAGCTTGCAGAAGGACTTTTCCCCTCCTCCTATGGAAGAGTCCAGTCATTTTCCACGCTAATAAATTTTTTCTTTCAAAATTGTTTTGCATAGCTTATATCTGACTAACATCCCTAACATGGAATCGATTCATCCTTTTCCACCTTTAAACAGGAATTTTTACTTTTCCACACAATACGTGGTCCAACTATAAGTTATTCAAATGGTCCCCGTTTCTAAATTATAAATTTAATGCAGCGGCCTGGCCAATTGGCTAGCGCTCTGGCCTTTGGTACCACAGGCTTCAGGGTCGAATCCTGACGACTTCATGAATGTTTGTTAGTGGTTCGGAATCCCGAACTGTAGGTCTCGGTTAATTGCCCCAAAGTGTGCACAAAATGATCGTAGAGCCACAAAATCAAACCATCAAATCAAATAAATTGACTACTAAGAGTTTCAAACCATTAAAAGAAGTGTTGGAAATGTCTTTTTTAATGAAATAATTCAGCTTTTGATTTTTAATTATATTCGTATCTGTATTTGGACAATTCTTTAATAATAAAATGTTTATAAAAAACTTTCCACGTAGGGCGTTTATTTATACATAAAATATAGTTCCACAAATTTAATTTTCGTTTTTGGAGTTGAAAAATTTCGATCCATAAACACCCCATTTGAATGTGATGAATGGCCATTCCGGTTAATTTTACAGTAGGCAATTTATAATTACAGGTTTGCCTGTAGGAAACTTATTTATAAGTTCTTAGTTCTTTAAATCTGAAGGAGGAAAAAAGAATATCCGCGCAGACTTATTATAATGAGTGGATAAAGGCAAATAACTGCTCATTAACGAAATTTTAATGTTTTAAATCTTGCATAAAAAAAAGCTGCTTTTGAAACAAGTGGCATGTTGGGAAACGAATGCGTTAATTAAGTCTTATTAATGTGCCAAGTTAGTGTTTATTGATTAAATTAATGTTGATTCAAAAAAGCGAAAAATGTTGCACTGGATTTTTGTAGATGCGTTGACATAAATTCACGAGGGATTTATTTTTTGGTGCATTTTATTTAGAAAAATTATCACTGCAAATTATAATTGATATATATTTTAATATAATGAAACGCTAGCCGTCATCAGTTAGTTATATTCTTTAATGTCATTATATTCTTTGATTTTTTTTTCCTAATAAACAATAAGGTAATATGTATGCAATTATTTTTTAACTTTTAAATGAATGATTAAATTAATTATAATGATAAAAAGCAACTTCTGAACTTTTAGTTGGGTTTCTCTTCATAAAAATGACACTTTAAAATTATTTAATTCAGATTGAGCAAAAATGTGTACAGAAAATTTATATTTAATTTAACGTTTAAACTTATAACGATTAAAGCCCTCAAATCTTGCGATATAAGAGTATAGAGAAAATACCTCTTTTTTTGTTTATTTTTTTGTTTACTATATATCAATTACAGTGTCTTTTTTTCCGTTCAAAATTAATCAATAAATATTTAATAATGTAACCATCATTAATATTTGCTGTATTAGTTATTAATATTTACAGTTATTAAAATTTCAATAATTTCAAAAGCAATATTTTAAATGTCATGGATTATAAAAGTAATTGAAATAGGTTTCTTTTTTTTTTTTTTGTTTTTTCTGTTCTAAATTTGACCCATCAATGACATACAGGGGCACGGAGACTCCCAACTTTCTGAGTGAAATTTTTGTACCGACTTTTTATTTTTTTTTCTTGCTAGTTTTATGTACTACGATCTTTACTAATGATTTTAGAAATTTGTCGAATAATTTCAATGATCTGTATTGATGCTGGTAAGACAAGTTACTGTCTTTTCTGCAGGTTGCATTATAGAAGGATATATTTGAACTTTCTCCTTAACATTTAATTTAAACATTCATTCCCAGATTTTTGAAAAATAGAAATTATTTCTGTAGAAGCGTCGGAAATTGGATTTTTAATCCGACTGTTTAAAAAAAATACTTGATTCTGTCTACACCCGCCACACACACATGCAACCTCCGGTTGTATGCATTTGTAACCTCTGGTTGCATGAATTATTGTGAAAATTTCATGTTACATTCCAAAGATATGGGAAAAAAAAAAGCGTACTTTTCATTTCTGAATATGTATATATATTCTTAGAAAATGTATGTATCGCCGTAGGTCATGATGAAATACAACATACTAAGTGGATCATATGACATTATCTTTTAAATGTTTTGTTGCTTGGAAACTTAATGTGATTCATTATTCTTTGCTATTCACACAGTATTCGAATCGAATTTCATAACATTTTATTTGTACCCACAATTAGCTCTGCAGTATTATTTTGGCATTTTTTTTTTTTTTTAATTATAATATACATTTAGAAATTTCACACGTACAGCAACTTCCTATTTTATTCAGATAAAATTTTAATTTCTTATTTTTATTTGTTTCTAAATAATTTTAGTGCAAAAAAATAGTTCTCTTAATTTTTTAATTCGCAGCGGTAAATAACAATTATTTAATTATACTATTTATGTTTTTTTGCAAACCAGTTGATTTCTATGTGACGCAATTACAAAATATATTCATTAAAGAAAATACGATTTTAATGTCGTTTAGCTAATTTTTTTTATTATTATTTTTATTTCTTGCATCGCAACTCTTTTGTGGGGTTGTATTATGTGCACATGCTGAAAAGTGAACTATTTGCATACGAATTGTGATAAAGCTAAATAAATAATATCGGTACTAGTAATGTCTTTTAATTATATATATATATATATATATATAATATAAAGCAAAAGTTGTTATATTTTATCTCTTTGTTGGAACTTTTCTAAACTGTATGATGCTTTTTTTTTTCGTTGAAGTTTCCAATAGAGTCATGTATTCTGAATAAAAAAGAGCATCAATTTGCATTAAATTTGTTTTTCGTACGCAGAACAGTATCACGTTTACCTGTTTGGATACTGGGTGTTACCATGTTAAAAAGTTTCTAAACAAATCCGTGTAACAGAAATTACGTTTGATTTACATAATTTTTATAGTATGAGTGTTTTTGATATATTCTAGTGGAAAATAAAATACCAACATCGAGAAGAGATTAATTTAGAGGAATGAAATATTAGGCGACAAAGCATTGTCTAGATAACATATTTATTGGATTAAAGTTTCAAGGTCACAGGTTTAAGTATGCGCTGAAGAACCATCTCAAATATTAAGTGGTGGTACATTAATAGCATACAAATACGCATGCACAATTTCCTATGAGCATTCGCGCTAGGGAGAAAAATACCGTATTATAAAAATACGGTATGCAAAAAACTCTCTAATATCCGCTGTAAGTCCCCCGCGATTTTGTATGCAAACGCGCATGCATGGTGTCATGCAAATACCGAATGTCATTTTGAGGGATGATCTGTTGATTGATGAAATCAGCAACGGGCTGTGCTGGTTATGCATGACGCTGGATTTGTCATCCAATAAGTGTCATACTTTCTTTATGGGAGTAAGATCTGGCCACGGCAATCCATCGACACTCTGTGGAGCGCATTGGGTGACAAAAACGCTATGGGGACGAGCTTTATGCTGTTAGAAATTGGCACTTGGAATATTGATTAAAAATTTGAAACTATTCTCTTATTGACCGACTGTTCTATTATATAAACTATTCTCATATATAAACTGCCGAAATATATCGATTTTCATGCTCATAGCGACACTATTAATGCCAGAGCACAACTCCCTCTCGATGTTAGATTTTATTTTTTGCGAGTGTATATTTATTTTCATGTTCAGAAATAGTGGATGTCTGTTTATTTCCATTCCTTAAATTTAATTTTGATACTCCTTTTATTGGAATTTTTCGGTTGTAATGTATCGTTAGAAGATCTTAATATAATGATAATCTCTAAAAGTTGGGTTTTTTTTTTTAACACTCTGTGGTATTTACGATTTGAAGGGTTGCGATTCCATTAGCTCTAGATGATATCACTTGTGCAAAAGTAATAGTAGTAAGAGGAGAGTGTGGTGTTAATCGGGTTTTCTTCTTCTTTCATTGCAGGATGAATTCCATCCATTCATTGAGGCTCTGCTGCCTCACGTGAAGGCCTTCTCGTACACATGGTTCAATCTGCAAGCGGCCAAGCGCAAATACTTCAAGAAGCACGAGAAGCGCATGAGCCTGGAGGAGGAGAGGAGGTGCAAGGAGGAACTGCAGGTGAGCCTTTCCTTTTCCTTCCTTCCCCCTGTCCGTACTGTGTATTGTCCACCACGAGAACTCTTTTAACAGGGCGCTGTGTCTGAGGAATACAGTATAGGAACAAGCTCTGTTTAGAATTTACAACAATCGTTTTGACTTCATTTTAAAGAAAAAGTAGTTGATCAGTGTCTTTTCAGTTTTGTCTCTGTTGCATCGAGTATATTGCATTTGTTAAATTTCATTTAACTTTTTAGGCAATATAAATTTCCACAAAATATTCTTCCATCTCTACTAGTTACTTGGTCCAGTAGTGGGTAATAAATTCTCCCCTTTGAAAATTCTCACTAAATTACTACCTTAAAAGTCATTTTTTTGCAGCAAATTAACAAAACAAAACGCATTTGATTTCTTCCACTAATCAACAGTTTACATGGTGAGTTTTCCCCCGAAAAATTGAATCCAACTGCCGAAATGTTATATGTAACTAAGTGAAGCTTTATGAAACGTACTTACTCGAAATAGATTCCTTGTGTAGTAACCTATTTATATAGCAACTGCCATCCTTAAGATAATACTCGTATAAAAGTAAGTATAGTGAGAAGACATATCGTGGTGGACAGACTGTAGGTTGCTATAACCAGACCTACTCCCTGGGGTCCTTAACGAATAGTGATCAACAAAATATGTAAGAAGAAAAGACTGGAGGGGCCTAGTGGATAGCGCGTTGTGGTTTTTGAAATTATAATTTAAATAGAAAAACGATTAAGCATATGAACATCATAATTTATTAAGGTCTAACATTGTTCGAGGGCAAGACGTATGCAACTGTGTATAGGAGGTGGAAGTTAGTAATTAAACCCTCGCGTTCCAGTACAGCGATGAGTCCCTCCAATGGGAGTGGAAGTTTTCAAAAAATCTTTCCTCGTCTGCCAAGACGATTCGAGCAAAGTTCCACAACGTTAATTCTGGTTCATCTCAAAGCATTTAACCCCTTTCAGTGACGTCACTTACATCCCCCATGGTGCAATTAAGGCCTATCATTAAGAAGTTTGGAGATGCAGTCAGATTCTGTGCTCGAAAAGAAAAGAGAAACTTTATACACAATGGTAGTTTGATTTTGGGTCTGGTAGTGTGTTGGGACAGCAAGCATCTAAAGAACACATCAGAATACATATTTGAATTTTAAAAAGGCAGAAACTTACACCTTTCAAAAAGATAGTAGTTCAAGATGGACTGCTTAATTTATATAGGAATCGCGGCTCTATAATGCGTGAGAACAGATCTTCTCTATTCATCCAATATTGATGCCATATAGCAATGGTAATACTATTCAGTTTTTAATAAATTAGAATAGACCAGATTCTTCTTTAAATGAAGTGGTGAAGTGGCAAAAATGCTAACTTCTATCACATTACCACTGAGATTGATAGCCATGATAAAAACCAAGAAGCTGCATTACGCACTAAAAATTTTTAGTTTTTTTAGACGAGGGGTAGTTCTTCCCCCTTTGCATAGTTGTTTGTGTTATTTTTTATTTAAAAAATTAAATGTTTGCATTTTTATGAGGCTTTTCAATTTTAAAATTAAGTTTAAATTAGATGTTATTTGAAATGAATTTTATGTTTTGAAAATTATTAGATCGGTAAATTTTTTGTGTATAACAGTTTACATTGTGTTTGAATGCATCTACCGATCGGTCAAAATATTAAAACTACTAGGGCATAGTAAATAGCCTTCCTTCGGAGTGTAAAAGAAACTTGAAGGCGTCACTAATGCCTTAAAATAGACATCACAAGTTGTTGTTTGTATACACCCTGAAATGAGTGAGAAAAGACACTGATACAAATCTGATGGGAAATTTTGGCGTTTTTGTTAAATAGATTGAGTGCCTTCCACACAGCATTAGACCTTTAACTTAATATTATTTTTATTAAAAATAATTTAACAAACAAAACTTAATTAGAAAGGTAACACATAACTTAATGTGGTTTGCCACCAAAGAAATACGAAAAAGAAGAACAAAGCCCCGGTTACTAGTTAAAGCACTTGTATACCAGTCATCTGCATTTGAATGACTGCATTGAATCCGCTGCGTGCAACTCAGAGGTTCCATTGTTGCATTAATCAAAAGCCACGGTAAGTCGATCTAGAACAACTTTGCACCAATCCTGGATGCAAATTTTACCGCCTAGTATGGAACACAGTGTCAATACTCCCAAGCGCCGCAAGTGCTTGGAAATCCATTGCATGCATACTTTGTTCAAAAATTTTGCCCAAACAATGTCGCATAGGGATCCACATGATGAAAAACATACTGAAATTCCTCTCTCCATGTGACCAACACCGTCGATGAGTCGCATTCAGCCAACCCACACAACCACACAATCACAACCACAGCCAACTCCCAGAGATTGTCCAACATATTTACTCCATTCAACTCTTCTGACTCAAAATGACTGAGTTGTTGATGTGGAATATGTTGGGCCATATGTATATATGGTTAGTTTTAAACAAAAATTTTATAATTTTGCTTACAATTCTATAGAGATGTATACAGATTTTGCTATAGTTATTTGGGGGGTGGGAGAGGCGTGATCGGATTTTCTTTTAAAACATGAGAAGCAATAAGATATAATAAGAGGTATATATGTAGGCTTTGTTAGGTATGCATTTTTCCCAATCAAATGTAATTTTTGACGTTTCTTTTAACTTTTTATTAATTATGTCACTTATATTACGCGGAGAAATATTAAAATCATGGTTTTACATTGTTTTTTAACTAATGGAATTAAAGTATTTCTCTTCGTAAAGTGAAATATAGACATCTATTTGTTTATTTTCCAAAGACATATTAAAGCGAAGATTAATTTTAATGCTGCAGACGATAATTAAACTCTATTCCGAACTGATACCACCCAGGTTTTTTAATTACTATACACTTAATTTCATGGAAAAGCTAAAATCATTAAAAAGTATCTGAAAATTCCCAGTATCTATATATTAAGATTAGGAAAACAGTTAATTTTCGTTAACTGTGTTGCTAATATAAATTAACCGTTAAATTTAACGCCCCTTAATTTTGTTAGGCTTATATTAGGTTATGTACATCAATACTATTCAATCGACCGTAATTTTTAATGGAAAATTTAAAAATTTTCAGTTTAATTTTCTATATACATCTTTATACATAATTTTTTTTTTATATAAGGAAAATTAAAATCTCAAATTTAATGTATCTGTCTAAAATAATTAACTCATTCATTTGAATACATCAATTGCTAAAATAACGCTATTCCTAACACCATTTAACACCGAAGCCGAGAACAACTTTTAAAATTAGCAGTTAATTCTTCCTTCCTTCAATTGAGTCGACCGCTAATTCTCAACAACGTAATTAGTGCAACAACTACATTATTATTAGCATAATTCACATATATATATATATATATATATATATATATAAAAAGTATATTATTCACTTATACACATACATGCATACATTCACAGTGTAAATAATTTAATCTTCAGCATCTATCTTTTAATTTGCATACCAGATTACCTCGGAAAGCCCCATAAAAAGTAAAGATTATTCCTTTCATGCGCTATAATTAAGATAGGTACTACTGCAGTGTTTGGACTTGAGGGAGGTGATGAGTTGTATGTAATAATTTAATCAATGCAAAAAGCGGCTCTGGGGACCTTTTCTTCGAAATGGTTGTTTGTATTGTCTGATCATTTAAAACAGTGCTTGAACGTTCAGCGAGGTGATACTTCTCTGGGTAATACAAAATTTCTGTGCAGCCCTCCTTAACGCATCCATATAATTTCTCGAAAGAAAAAAGAAAAAAAAAAAGAAAGAAAGAAAAATATAATTTGCTTTTGATGCACGCTAGTCGTATACAAAATAAATTTGCTGGCGTCCGAACACGTACATATATCGAGGTTGGATTATTCAAAGTGAATGTATGTCAAAGTACCATTATATACTATGTATGTAATGAAATGTTATCTTTGATGTGTTAATGGAAGGGGTTGTGTTTGCAGAATGAGAGAACGGAAGTGAAGCAGAAGTGGGCGTCCCGTCTCCTGGGGAAGCTGCGGAAGGACATAACGCAGGAGTGCCGGGAGGACTTCGTGCTGGGCATCACGGGCAAGAAGCGGGTGAGCTGCGTCCTCAGCAACCCGGACCAGAAGGGCAAGATGCGAAGGATAGACTGTCTGCGGCAGGCGGACAAGGTGAGTCCTTTTGGGGTGGCAGGTCAACATGCACACTTTTCTGAGTATGGAATGGAAATTCCGGTGTAATCTGCACAAGGTGATTTTGATGAATTTATTTGAATAAATAGTGATACAAACAGGCATAGTTGGACCAACTATTGTGTAGTGCCCAAGTCGGGCAGATCCAAACAGAGCTCCATAATAGGGGAAAAAAGTATTTTCGGATGAGTTTTAATTGCATTAAAAACAATTTTAATCTTCAATAGTTAAAAAATACCAAAATAGTTGCATAATACCAAAAGAAAAATTAGATTGTACAGATTTTTTTTTTTTTTTTTTTTTTTTTCCTTTTAAAACTGTTTTTGCACCACATGTATCTGACTAGCATCCTAACATGTAACCGATTCTGCCCTTAAACCGGAGGATTAATTTCCACTCAATCGGTGATAAAAATGTAGTCGTGAGCTTTCATAATTTTGAATATATTTTAAAAACTCATTTCTATTTTTATAGTGGGCTTATATATGTGTGCATTACTGAAAAATCGAATCCGCTCGAAAAAAATCTAAAAGCGAATGGTTCGATCAGTGCCGGATTTTAATAGAATGTGCCGATCCATCAAATGTCGGGTTAAAGTGGCCTACTAAACTGTAATATTTATATGATAAAAATTTGATCAGGTATCGCAGTAAATTATTAATTTGACCTTCTATGATATTATTAGTAGATTACTAATTTGGCCTTTAACTCTTAACTTCATGTGGAGACTTTTTGACATATCGATTTGATCTGCTCGTGTAGGCATTTTTGCCTAGTTTCGTTAATAATGTCAGCTCCTTTTATCGCTCGCAATTGTTATGTTGCTTTCTTTATTTTTAGAAGTGGCTGATAGCTCAGATAGCTTTAGATAGTGGCTGGGTGGCTCGCGCTCGGTACCACAGGTTTCAGGTTCGATTCCCGGCATTGCTGGAAATGTTTGTAGTGGTTCGGAATCCACTTGAAACTGTAGGTCCCGATCTAATAGGATCGTAGAGAGCTGCGGGGGTAGTGTTACTCCATCCGTGGTTTATCTTCAAGCTACGCGCACCCCTTAGTAGTGCTAAATGAGTAACGTCGGTGCAGCCCTTGCTTATGGCATAAAGATAACCGTCTAAGCATTTGCCTGCTGCATTAGAAAAAAATCTATTTTAGATGATTTTTTTATTTTTATTGAAAACATTTTCTTATAAAAAATTTTTGATGAAAGTTTTATAGAATTTATTTTTATAAAACTACCATGCAATGTTCAGTATACCACGCAATGTTCAGTATATTTAGCTTTATTACCATATAGTCCACAGATTATTGTCAGTAAATTACAGTAGTTTAAATTAAAATCATACTTAAAATGCCTATTACGCAGCCCACTTTTTGAATCTCATATACCTAAGCCGAAATAAATTGATAAGTTGTACCAATACAATACAATATAATATAATGGAATACAATATATAATAATAAAATAATACACAATATAATATAATATAATAATTTATTATTTATTTATTTTAAACAATATACAAACATTTAAATTAAATTACAAAATACGATTGCATTTGTTTAATAATATCGGAAAAATTTGGATGGGTGTCCTCTGTGAATAAAATTCGAAGATAACCCTTTATTTCTATGTAGTTCGATCACCGATTGTGTGGAAAATTGGCTAGTGTCCAAATCGAACGGATTCAAACATTTTAGTGAAATAAGAGATAAAGGTTTTTCTGATTCGATCATTAATAAATTAATTTTTAATTACAGTTTTTTTAAGTTACTAATGTTAAAATAAAGATTAGATAAAAAAAATTCCATGCTAACTATTGAACTTTTTTTTTTTTTCAAAACTGTTTTTGCGGCGCATATGTCCTATCTACATACCTACTGACACCTCTGAACTTTGGTACCACAGGCTTCAGGTTCGAATACTGACTGTGGCATGGATGATTGTCAGTGGTTCGGAATACTTTTAAACTGTAGGTCCTGGTCGAATTCGCCAAAGTGTGCACAAAATGATCGTAGAGTGAAAAACCAAACCTACCTACTGCCACCTCTAACAAATAATCGATTCGTCTATTTCCGCCTTTAAACCGAACGATTTACTTTTCCACACAATCGATGGTCATACTATACTTGGTTTCAATTGTTTGTCATTGTAGAAAACGCTACTTCACACATGTATGTAGAACCAAATTTACAAATATGTAGGTATCTTACACTGTACCTAGGTTTTCGGCCTCTGATGGAAAGGCAGTGACGTTGGGTGTTTCTTTTCAGGTGTGGCGCCTGGACCTCGTGATGGTGATCCTGTTCAAAGCGATTCCCCTGGAGAGCACCGACGGAGAGCGCCTTGAGAAATCACCGGAGTGCCTCCACCCCAACCTCTGTGTTAATCCATACCACATCAATGTCTCCGTCCGAGAATTAGACCTGTATCTGGCCAATTTTATACTCAGCCATGGTGCGTCCTTCTCATTTTCATCTTCATATCGTTCTAAATGATTCGTAATTTCTTTCCTTTAATAATCCAATGGATTCACTCGCATTCACACGAAGGTGTGAATGCCATCATCGTAAGCCTCAGATGTAACGTGCTGAGGTTTGTGATGGGTGACTCTGCACGCCTTGTCTTAAGCCGCATTCACACGAAGGTGTGAAGGCTATCGTAAGCTTCCGACATCTCGTGTTGAGGCTTGTGATGGTTGAGCTCCACGTTTCGTCTTAAGCCGAATTCAAGGTCATAGTAAGCCTCAGGGCATGGCGTGCTAAGGCTTGTGATGTGTGACGCTGCAAGCCTCATCTTAAGCCGCATTCACACGAGGGTATGAAGGCCATCGTATGCCTCAGACGTGGCATGCTGAGGCTTGTTATGGGTGACGCTTCACGTCTTATCTTAAGCCGCATTCACACGAAGGTGTGAAAGCCATCGTAAACTACAAAGATGGTATGCTGAGGCTTGCGATGGATGACGTCCACACCTCATCTTAAGCCACATTCACACGAAGATATATTAAGGCCCTCGTAAGCCTCAAATTTGAAGACGTCTTGCCGCTTGACGCTTTGGTGTGAATGCGGCCGAAAACGTACCAATCAAGTTCTGTTTTTATTACCATACTATGAAACTAACAAAACGCGATTTTTTAGTTTTAAAGAACATTGTTGATGCCTCTATCATATATAGAAATAAATTATGCTATAAATGTAAGACAGTGGGAACTGAAAAAAAAAAGACATGTATTTAAGAACTAGGATAAAAGCAAAAAAGGCTAGAAAGATCACAGCTAATACAGTTATACTGAGAAAATCAAATTATTAATTAGATTTTCTCATCAATAACTTCACTCCAATGGTTTTTCATCCCTTGGCGCATCTTTTTTACAATCCTGCGTTGACCATCAACGCAGGATTGTAAAAATCCGGTGAAAAGTTCCACAATTGTTATGTTGCTATTTATTTTTTTCTCATAATCAAGTTCTGAATTTTTTTAATTGTTACTGTTAATATTTTTCAAAAGTTTTTTTAGGTGGCATTTTTATAATATTGATTTTTATGAAACTTCTAAAAAAAATGTCCACTGATTGAATGCAGCTATAAGCCATAAAATTCTAAGGTTGTTTACTGTATAATTTAAGGAGTGTATGCAGAAATTTACGGTGCATCGTTTGGTAGTTCAATTCGCCTGTTTTTGTGTGTGTAATCAAGTGTTCCAATAAATAATACTAATACAGAAACTCCATTGAATGATGGTGATGTACTATTTCAACATAACTATAGCAGAACTATTTCTGGAGCCGTTTTCACTTATGGGCAACTTCAAGGTGGTATTAAATTATGGTTATTTTTGACCAATTTTAATGGTAGGGATGGGAAATGGGAGATTCTTCCATATCCGGTGCATATCCTGGGTTTTTAGTCAAATTAGATATCTCTCTAACGGTGTGTAAATAATTCAACTTAGTTCGTTATTCAGTGACTTGTTTGTTTTATGACGATCTGTCAGGTAGGAGTTTTGTATATGTGTGTTTATGTGTAATAAATATAGAACCTTTTTTTACTTTACCAGAGTTTCGATACACACAATGTAAGTGTGTGTGTGTGGGGGGAAGGGTTACGGTGCAAAAACCAAGGCAGTGGTTTACCAACTATGGGAGTCTTTTTTTTTTTTTTCATTTATGCACATTTTCACATTGAGGTAAACCGTCGAAATTTTTTTAAATCCGTCAAATGACTAGATGAAATGCAGCTTTTGGCTTCAAATTTTAAATTGTTCCAAGAAACGGGAGGGGGGATTTATTGTAAATCGTTCGTTGGCAAATATTTTTTTAATGAAACAGAAGAAACTTTTTTGTGAGAAAATTATTAGACAAATTAAAGTTGTTAGCAAGTAATTTTGATTTAAAAACATCATATTTATTTTCTCGATTACTGTAGGGGGAAAAAATAATATATGCCAGTATTTAAATATGAGCCATTTTCATGAATAATAATAAAGAGTTTATTATTTTGAGGAAAATATCCTCTAGGTTTTCTTAATTTGATAACCTTGCTCCTAAAAATGTATTTATTTTTAATCTAACGTATTTTTATGATAATTTGTCTGAAAATTTTAATCTAATAAATTCCACGAATTAAAACACCAGGACCGATTTTTTTTTTTTTGTTTTGTTTTCTTGACTTTAAATTTTAATTACGTTTCTTTGAAAAAATATTACTATTTTAATAACCAAACAATCTATTTTTAATTAAAAAAAATACTAATGTATTAAATTTAGGACTAGTAAATAATTATATTTTAATTGCTAATGTATTTTTTTTTTATTTTGCTTAATTTTAATTTAAGATGTTTTTATTTTTTAAATTGTATTTTAATATAGTAATTAAATTAAGTCTATGAAACTACACTTATTTATTTTTTTTTTTTTTTCAAATACCTTCTCATAGTTTTAAGGGTTAAAAAAATATCCTTAATGTACCTTTAGTAATCATTTTAACAATACTTAATGTAAAGCATGAAAAACGTACAGGGATTTAGGTGGAATCCTTAATTTTTACGGTTATGATATCCCCCTCCCCCAGAAGAAAAGAGGTGGGAATACTTTCTTATGGAAAAATCATGTAGTTCTTGCATCACTCTGGAATCGGTTTTAATTCGCTTTCCAATGAGCAGGCTGCATTTTTTTTACCTACCGAGAGTGGCTGCTCTATTTTTGATTGCTAGGGACGGAGAGTATCCAGTTTGCTCGCGGGCGCTAAAAATAGTTCCCCTCCCTGGGCTCTCTTCACGTACTCCGAGTAGAGGTTGAACAACACGTTTTTTACCTCTCTCTTTTCCCATCTAAGCTCGTTCCGATTTACGTGCTTTATAGTACCGAATCATTTGAAAAATATGCACATTTAAAAACATCTGCTTTGGAATTATTTCCATTTATTAAAAAAAAAAAAGAAAGAAAAAAAAAAAAATTATTTGTGTAATTACGATTTTATTTAGATGTAGACAGAAATTATTTAGACATTGAAGAATATTATTTCATCCATAAGTAAAATTTCAGAAAATAGAAATTTATGTTGGAAGAGTTATATATACTACTGTGTCCACAATATAAGACCAGTTTTCAATTTAAATTTCCAGGGCATATGGAATTTCAATTTTTTTTTTTTTTTTTTTTTCTGTTTTAGGTTGTTGGCACTGTCCTTCACAGTGTGAAATTTGACGTTAAAATATTCACTAGTGTTTGAGTTACGCTTGGCTTTGTGAGACGCTAAAACTGATTCCAGCTATTTTTGAAATGTCCGAATAAATTGAGCAAAGAGCTTACATTCAATTTTTTTTTCGGAAACGTATGGAATGTTGCAGAAGGCATTCGGTGACCATTTCTATATAGGAAAGAAATGTTTACAAGTGGTGTAAACAGTTAAAAGGCAGAGAGCGCGTTGAAGACGAAGAGCACTCTGGTCGACCCTCCACCGACGAAGCTCACGTCCAAAAAGTTAAAGATTTGGTGCTTGCAAACCGTCGATTTACAATTAGAGACCTTGCTGATGATGTTGAAATTTCAAAATTCCATTTTAAAAGATGTTGTGGGCCTCAAACGCGTCAAATCTCGATGGGTACCGAAAACACTGAATGCGCCAGCTTACACTGCATTGATTCTTCATGACTTTTTCGCCAAAAATGAAACTCATACCGTTCCACAACCACCGTATTCACCTGATTTAGCATCGTGCTACTTCTGGCTATTCCCTAAATTCAAAAGAACACTCCGGGGACACCGCTTTGAGTCGATTGAAGAGACATTTCAAAAATCGCTGGAATCAGTTTTAGTCTCACAAAACCAAGCGTAACTTAAGCACTAATGAATATTTTGATATAAAATTTCACGACTATTGTAATTGAAATCGACTTTTTGTAAAAAAAAAAAAAAAAATTATATTTATATTAAATGCTTCTTTCTACATAACAATATAATTGTTGAAAATAGCTCTAATAATTTTTTTATGTGAGTGGAAATGGGAATTAATATTACATAAATATGTTTTTCCTAAATATATTTGTTTGCTACATCAAATATCTACCCATTATTGTATTCTATACAATTGAATTGTTTCAAAACTGAATGAAGTTTATTTTTCTTTGAGTCCATAATTAATAGGTTTGGAAAATTAATTTTTGTAATTTATGAAAAGAAAAATCTGATTATCCAGATTTTAATAAGATTGAGGCATTTTTATATATGCATTACTTTCTATAAATTCTTATAAAATTCTTATTATTTATTTTATTCTTATCTTTTTAACAAGATTAGCGTGATACATTTTTTTCAATAAACTTTACCCCTTTTTTTTTTTGTAAATCATTCTCATATTCTTTTATTGCATAAAAATTAAATTTATTTTATTAGTATTTATTAATTATAAAAACTTTTTTTTTTTAACTTTTTATAACATTCAAACAAAGCTTGTTATGTCAATAAATGTCATGCATATATTTATCATTTATAAAGGATGATTGCATGCTGAAAATATGAGGCCTATCATTGTAAAATTTTAAGTTCCTCATTCAGAAAATTTCTGTTCTGAAAATTTATATCTTTTCCAAAATGTTTAATTTTTCATCTAAGAAAAATATTTTAAGAAGTTCATATCATTTTAATAAGCTGTAATAAAGTACAACATATGAAATGTATAGATAATATGATGCTTTCTTTCAAATTTTATGTCACAATATTTTTATATACAGCTTCCATAATGTAGGCGGTACCACAGGTTTCGGGTTCGAGTCCCGGTGGTGCCATGGGTGTTTGTAGTGGTTCGAAATCCACTTTTAAACTGTAGGTCCCGGTCTGTTTAGCCTAAAGTGTGCATAAGATGACTATAGAGTGACAAACAAACCAAACCAATCCATAATGTAGGCATACAATTAAAAAAAAAAAAATTATGTTTATGTCTACAAACAATATAATTGTGGGAAAATTGCTCTATTTTTTTATGGGAATGAAAACACAAATTAATGTTACTTGAACATGTTTTTGTTGCCTCATAGTATTACATGCAATTAATTGTTTCGTAATTAAAGTTTATTGTGCTTAGAAGTCATAATTAATAGATTTTAAGAAATCTTTTTGTAATTTATGAAAAGAAAATTTTGACTATCCAAATTCCAATAAGATTGAGGCAGTATTGAATGTGCATTACTTTGAAATTTTATAAAAATATTCTATTGATATTTATTTTATTTTCGCCTTTTATAGCAATATTTATTAATAAGATACTTTTATTTTTAATAAAAATTGTGCAAAAAATTTTCAATTTAGAATAAAATTTTTAAAAGATTTTTATTAATTTTTGTATTTTAGAATCGTTAAGTGGTATTAGAGATGGCTTATGTGATAGTAATAAAGAAGATGAAAGAGGTGAGTAGTTTTTGAGTATGCTGTTTCTTTTTTTCCCTTATATGATTAAAATTAATATTTTTCATTGTTATTGTTATCTTTATCATATATCTGGTAAAATAATGATTATTATATAGTATATGTTTATTTTTATTGTTAAAGTATTTTTTTTTTTTTTTTTCTTTTGTTAAGAAGTTTCTTTAGGTTGTAAAGAAAATGTCTCATTAGTTTAATGTAAGGGAGAGAAAATGTATAAATGGCTACTCTGCAACTTTTCTTTTTATTTACACATAAAAAGTGCTCTACTTATGAATTATGCTAAAACATTTAAAAATATTATATTTTTTATTTTGATTTTGTATGAATCTTGACACCATTCCACTTGTGTCTGTCTGCCTTGCTCTGGCAAAAAAACAAATATTTACTTTTGGTGAAGGGCTTTCCCCATTGACTTCTGTCCAAATGGACTCCCCTCAGTTGGCTGTTTCACAGAAAATGTTGTTTGATAACAATGCTTTTCTGATCACATGTGTTTATTCACTTCATTTTGTTTCTCTCTTAATCATCATCTTGATGTTTCAATGATTTCAAAATCAATTAACATTTCTGAATGTTAATAATATGAATAATTGCCATTTACTTTTTCAATTTTAAAATATGATTAATGCCAGTTTTAGTTATTTGTATGCATTTTTTTTTTTTTTCCTTCAAAAATACTGTATTCATTGAAGTATTTTAGCTTTTCTGCACTAAAAATATGTAAGTCAAATCAAGATTTTTAAATAGAATATTATATTAGGTTTGCATGAATTCAAACTATTCTGAAAATATTATCCTGATGTATTTCCAAAACTTCAAATGTACGAAAATATCATTTAAGTAAAATTGAAACAACTTCATAGTAAATTATATCACTGTATCATTAATTTTTTTTTCTTACTTTTTCTAATTGTAGTATTTTTGTCATAGCTTGTATTTTAATGTAAAACTTCCAGTATATTTTATATCTAGTACATTCTCATAGCTTTTACATATATATTTGTAACTGAATCATTTAAATGGTATTTTTTTTTTTTTTTTTTTTTTTACTTCACATCTTTCCTTATTGTAAATTTTCAATTTATGCTAAAATTAATATTTTCTGCAAATTCCTTTCAATAGTTATTAAACTCTAAATTCAAAATAAGTCTTTTTATTATTTGTTATTAAAAATTATAAGCTCATTTAAATATTAGAATCTAATTTTTATTCATAATAACATTTATTATTATTGCGAGGTAAAAAAATTAGCAAGCATGCATAACAGAACTTAAAATGAAATTTTGTATAGTTATTTTATGAAAATTAGTGTATCTGCATGGAAAAAGTATTGAGCTAGTTATGTTTGCTTATATTGTATTTGTCCATTGTAAAAGTGGGAAATAATTTCTTCTAATTTAGTTTCATTTTTACTAGTTTATTATACTTTTAATACAGTAGAACCTCTGTAAGTCGAACTTCAAGGGAGACACCAAATAAGTCGAGTTATGGAAGATTTCGACTTAAGAGGATTTTGTAAGGAAATATTCAACTTGTAGAGATTTAGATTCTTTCTAACTTATTTTGAGTTAGAGATGTAAAATAGATAAAAATTCAAGTTACAGAGGTAATAAACATGTTTATTTGTTAGAGTTCAAATGAAATCAATAGCAATAAAAAGAATTATAATAAGAATATTCCATAGAATTGGTTATTCTATTTACTGTATACTCATACATTGTTTTCTAAGAAACAATGATGTGCATTGTCGGCAAATTCTTAAAGTCGGTAACTTATTTTTCTTCGAGCTATAGAGGTAATTAGTTTCAAGTGATCAAGTTGTTGTAAAATCAAACATTGCTGATGTTCGAGATACAGAGGTCCATTTTTTTTTTTTTTTTTTTTTTTTTTTTTTTTTTTTTTCTAGTTATGGTGGGAAAATATATACCAAAATGGCATGTGGGGATTGACTAATTATTTCGACATATAGAGGGTTGAAATTTCGAATAATGGAGGTTTTGGGGCTTAAAGGGAAGGGAACAAAACTTTTTTTTTCGAGTTTTGGAGGTTTTCGACTTATCGAGGTTTGACTGAAAAAGGTTCTACTGTATTTTATTTGTAATAATTTGTAAATCTATACAATTTATATAAGCTATAATTTAGTAATATCTCCAGTCCACAACTGGTGTTAAAGTAGTGTAGTGCTGTAGTGTATGCACAAAAAGAGCAAACTGAAATTTCAGGGTGGTCTTTTTTGTTTTGCAGAATCAGATTTCGTCTTTGCTTCTGGTGTTTATACATCTGCAGAACTGTATAGGTTGTCCAAAGGTGAGCGAAACATCTATGTTTAATACCAGTTTTGGATTGGATATATTGACTGATTCGCAATAACTTTCCTCCGGGTCGTAGTCGTTAAGCTTATAAATCGTTTAGTTAGGATTTTGTTTTTAGGTTTTAACATGTTTTTATTTTATTTTTATTTATTTGTTTGTATGCAAAATTAATGTTTTATTGTTTAATTTATTTTTTATTTCTATTAGATATATATTTTGAAAAATTATAGAAATTAGTTTTTATCAAATTATTTAGTTTTATTTTTGAATTTTTATTTTTTATTATTTTATGAAATAGTAATCTGGATAAATATTTTATTCTTGAAGAAAATGTATATTTTATTTTAAATATAAATACAAGCACTGAGAGTATTATCAATTAAATTATTTCATACTTTATTGAAAAAAATAATTAAATTGTTTATTTGATGTTTTGAATTTAAAAGTAATTAAAACTACACTTCTAAGAGCAGTACATTTAAAATGTCATTTCTGCACTTATAATTAAGTAATGTAATTTTTTTTTTTCTATAGTGCATTAAAATAAATTTTAGAAATCCATTGAGATATATTAATATTGTCCTATGAATTTTCTTAGATAAAATATATTGCATTAATAGTAATGTTTTAGTTGTAAAGCATATTTATTAGTTTACAGAAATGAAGCAGCATATTTTTAAACTTATATTAGTAAAGAATAATAATATACTTTTCTAAGTAGAATAATATATAATCTTATCATTTATTATCAGCAACCATTTAGAAAAAGCTTTTATAATTTCAAATTGAATCTGGCTGTCTAATATCATTATAGATGGCCATGTGTAATTATATTATTTATTGGCAATATTGTTTGAGTGTTTCAGTTTTGATTTGAAATGGCTATTAAATTTGTATATATTCTTCACTTTTTCAGCATCTATATTACAAACCACCAGTAATTGCCAACCCACACTAAGTACCATGATTAAGATTGAATCACCCACATACTATTGCAATAGCTACTCCTCTCCTCCTGACCACAGAGGGCTTCCGTCAGGGCCCTCTTTGAATCTGCACCCCCACAACAACCACCCTCCAAGTCCCCAAGAAGAGCCTCACAGTAAACGGCTGCGTAAGATGTCCACCAACGATGAAGATGTTGTTGACAAGGTCCACAATGACATCTCCAGTTTTTATGGTCAAAGCCCAGCTCAGCTGCATAGTCAAGCCTCTTGGAGTAGTGATATTGATCAAGGTATTTTAAATCTAATCTAGTCTAGTGACAAGAAGGAAAAAAATTTTCTTTCTTTTTTTTTAACTGTTTCAATGTACCCTTTGTTCAGCAAATCAGTCATTCCTTATAATTTTAATGAAGCATTTTTTACCATTGAATCTACGTAATATTTTTTTTAAACAATTTCGTTCAAAGGTTTCTTTCTCTTTGTGAAATTTTAATTACATTAAAAATACAATTTGTGTTTGAAATTTTTCATGCAAATGTCATTTGAGCTTCAATGAAGTATTTGATAAATCTCAACTAGTGAAGATTTTAGAGTTGTTCTAATTAAATACTTGTATTCATTAGTTTTCAATTTTTCAGTTTTATTTGATTTTAATAGAATTATATATTTTTAATTTTGATTTAATTACCTATCAAATATGCAATTAATGTCGTTGAATAAACAAAAAAATTTAACTTTGGCACAATATATCTTTTAAGGATGTAGTAGCATAATATTGAAATAAATCTGCTATTTTTATGACCACTCATGTTTATATTAATAAAATCCAAAAAAAATATATAATATTATATTTTGATATTATAGTAAAATTTTCATTTCATAATTTCAAACTAAATTAACTTCTTTTCATCAATGTAAAAAGAAGTTAATTTAATTTGCTATACTTTATTTTTTAAGACAAATACATTTCATAAAAATATTGCAAAAATTTTAAAAGTATCTAATTAAAGAAAACAAACATAATATGCTTTGTGTTATCTGCATGATTTAATATTTTAATAGAAATGTGTAAATTAGTGTATAGAATTTAATAAAAATAATTTATATAGCATTGGCTTTAGAATGTATTCACTTTAGTACAAAAAAACTCTGTAAATGTCTAAACTCATTGTCTATTGTAACTCTTTATAACTAAATTTTAATCACATTCCTTGTATGGCATTCCATTATTAAATATAGTTTTAAATGTTGTGATCTAATCAAATCTCAAATAAAAACAAATTTGAAATTTTTATATGCTTAATTTCAGTCATACATAATTAAAATTTTTAATATATATATATATATATATATATATATCGACTCATGATTTATTAGATTCATACGTTAAATTTGTTTCCATTTATATGCATTATTTGATTTTAAATAAATTTATTTATTTAGAAAGTGTGAATCAAGCATTTAATAAAGCTGGTAGAGTTTCTAATTTTTCTTATCAAACAGGAAAATCAAAATCATCTTTGTTATGTTCAACAACTCTTCTTTTCCTACATTTGTTTCTATTGTTATGGTTTGATTTTGGGAACCTTCACGTTTGTCTTGTGATTTTTTTTTAAAATAAGACATTTGTTATTCTCTGTCTATATTTCTCTTCGCATTGTTTGTTTTCATTTGGTTCTTATTTCATCAGAAGGAACATTAAGACTTTCATTACCTTTTATTTATTTTTTAGTCTAACACTACTCCTAAAAGTTTCAACATACTTTAAAGCAATATTTAACATTATAATTCTCGGTTTCCCCCCCTCCCGTTTTTGAAATGCATACACTTTTTTTGTGTTTTATTCAATTATTTTCTTAATAAATGTTTATTTAGATTTAAAAATATTTTCATACAAAAATTTTTATTTTATATAATATTTTTTTAACTAAATATTTATTACTAGCATTCAGAGCCAAATTACATTTTTAAACTTAATTATTATCTTTTAATGTCTTGGCTTATAAGTGCTTAACATCATTCTAGTATTTTATAATTTTTAATCAAATGTAAAACTTGTACAATTTTTACTTTATCTATCCACAACAGTTAGTTTTCTTCCTTTTTGGAGTTATCTTTCCCTTTTCTCTCTTTCTGGTTTTGTCTTGGTCTATATTAGAATCAATATCTCTGTGAGAAAGGAATCGAAATCTGTATGTTGAGCATCGAACATAATGTGTCCATGTTGCAGGTGGACCCTTGACCCCACACCCTTCCTCCAAGGAAATTGGTATCACAGTTGCTGATGCCGATCGATCCTCCAAATTGCAGGACGGTAAGTTCTGTTTCTTTCTTTGCACACCAACAAGAACAAGAGAATCGGTCAATTTTAATGCATTTGTCATGTATCAAGGAGTTACGTTTTTCAATTGAAGCTCACCACTTAAGGAATTATCAGTGTATTTGTGAATAGCAAAAAGGCTTTTAAAAGTTCTTAGTATAATAATTATGTCAGTTGTCTTGTGATTTGCCACTGCATTGTTGTAAAATAAGTTTAATTTTACACTGATTAGCCAAAACATTAAAATTATCTATGTATTATGTAAATGAAATTTTATGACCGATCCACTGTTATGATTAGATGTTTCAGAGAAAATAAATTAATTTTCTCAAGCAATAGTTTGTGGCATTGCAACATGGGAAAAGGTGATCCTTTATTTGATTTTGATAAAGAACTGTGATGCATCACCACAAGCTCATATTGTGGGTTTGTAATCATACCCATAAAATAAAATCATGCAGTGTCAAACAAAACACTTAAAATATAGATTACGGACATTAAATTTCTGAGAACTAGGCTAATTTCTGTAAAATCATGGTGTGATATACCGTGCATGATTCACAATTTCTAATAGAGTCATCAATTCAGTTTCAAACCCCAGTTTTTCTAGGAAGTAAAATTTATCAGAAATATTCCTTTAAGTGCTATATAAAAATGACTAAATATACATTTAAATAATGATAATGTGTAGTATTTAAAAATTAACTATTAATATCTTAACTGCCATTAACAATCTTAACAATATTTTTTCTAAATAAGCCAATTTAATATTAAAAACTCTTCACGTCTTTTTTAAATACATTATTCTATATTCTATCCAGATTTGATGCTCCTTGATTCATTTCATACCCTTTATTCTGGGCTCACATGGTTAATATTACAAAATTAAAAATGTTCAAATAGTTAATGAAATAGCTCACTATAATATGCCAATGCACTAATTTTCTTGGAGGTGTGTGCTTGCCAATAATTACTCCTCATGTCATTTCTTCTGCTCTGTCTTTGAATTTGCTGTTTTCCTTTTGCATAATCCAATCTCTTGGTTCCTCCTCTTGCACTCTCATTTTCTGGAAATGTTTCTTTGGTTATTCTTTGCTTCTCACTTGCAATGGTTCACTGTCTCTCTTGCTGTCTATTGGAAATTGCACTGTGTTCCTCTCTGCATACATCTGTGAAGTTATTTTTCTTTTTACTTTGTTCATCTGTCCTTGCTTATTATGTTACTGTTCTCAATTGAATGACTATGCTAAGGAGCTCACCTTGTAGAGTATAACCAACAAAATAAGTGCAAATGATATGTCTTGATTTTTAAGGTTATCTATTAATATTTATTTCATAATTTTAAAGAAGAAAAGTTTATTACTGAATGTTTAAACTTATGAAGGATAAGACTAATTTCCATTAAAATAAATGTATGTTTATTACTGAATGCTTAAACACAAATTTTCTAACATGATGATAAAAATGTTAGAAAAATGTAACACAAATCATCAAGCCAGAGATATAAGCATCAAGTAGCTTATATTTTTTTTTTTTATTTTGTAAACTTTTTACACTGTATCAATTTAATGATTATGAAGAGCAAGAAGTACAGTAACTGCAACTAAAGTAGAGTTTTTGTGACTTGTATATTATTTTAAACGATAATTATAAGAATACGCTGATAAAGCTATAATGAAAAAAATTTTAATATAGTTTTTTTTGAACTTATGAATATAGCATATAATTTATATTGTTTTTTTATTAAAGATTATATAAATATATTATTTATATGAATGAGCAAACTTAAGGCTTTCTATCCATTATGATAAAACAGGATATAAGTGTAAATGAAAAAGATGTTGAACTAGTTCAAACTTTTGCAACACAACTGAAATATTTTAAATAAATTCAATTTTTTTATAAATTATAGTAATGAAAAAAATTATTTAATAGTTATTAGTTTTATCCTTGTTTTTAATAATGTTCTCACTCTATTTGTGTATATATATATATGCAATACAGTAATAATCCCATTTTATATTTTTGTGTGTAATTTTATGAGAAAAGATCACAAATCGTTGTCATTGATTTGATTGTAATTTATAATATGCTAATATCTTACTTGGATGTTAGCTAGTTAAAGTAATTAGTCAAACCTCTCAATAATTTTTGAGAAAACCAAATTTTAAAATTTTAAATACTTTGATGGAAAATTTTAAATGTGTAAAGTACTGCACTGACAAGCGATCTTATAAAATAGCTGTTTAATTCCATTTTCAAGTTCTTACATTGTACTGATTGTAATTAATGCAGCAAAATTACATTAAATAAGTATTTTTTTTTACTAGAAATATACATTCGTATGTGTTTCATTAATAGAGATTTTTTAATTTATTTTATGAAAAGCCTTGTTGAATATTGATTTTTTATTATTGCCTAATTTTGTTTCTTCATATGAAAATTTTCATTCAACCATCAGAATAAAACAATTAAATTTTAGAACTGAGTAAGAATTTCCTTTAGAATGATTTACGTATGATGAATTACTGAATTGGGAGGCAAAAGTTGCCAGAAGAAAAAAAAAAAAAAAAAAAGTTAAGGAACATAGAAAAATGTCAAATGTGAAAATTGATGAGCTTGTATCCTAAACGAAAAGATGAAACTGAACAATTTTCATAAATATGCATGTCTATTTCCTATTGCATTTTCTCAAAAATTATTGTTAATGTAAAAAATCATTCATAAAATGTTCTAGATGTCTTGAAAAACAGTGATTCTCTTTTTTCTTTTTATGTTATGCATATCAATCTGATTCTTATAATACCTTTTCTTCTTATAGTAGCTCATAATTGGAATTAATTAGAATATTTCATTAAACCTGATTTTATATAACTAACATTCATAATAAATTTAATAACTGGCACATTGAATATGATCTGTGTTTTGATTTGTCGCACTGGGCACCATTACAATGGACAAATGTACCATTTTCCAAAAAATTTTGTATTTTGAAAAATTAGCATTTAAAGCTATAAAAGGATCATATTTTAAAAGAAAAGTACACTTTTTGTCATAATAAATAAATAAATATTTGTTATTAGAAAATAATTATTAATTTTTTTGTATTATTATAATGAAAGGGACACAAGAAATTAAAATGGATGAAAAAGGAAACCTCCTGCAGGGTAGGAATTTAGCACGCTTTGGACTGCTAGTATGCACCTTTCACATCGTCATTAGATTGCTTGTCAGTGTAGCCTTCTCAAGCATTGCTTTAAAAATATAAAAAAAAATTTAAATTTTGAATTTATTTTTTCAAAAATTATTGAGAGGTTGATTCTTCTATTTTGACCAGTTACTATTCTAATCATGACCTACATGTAGTACAAATTTCAATCAATTTTACAATGGAGAGTCTGTGATTTCTCCTTGAAATTCACATAACTTTTATAAAGTTGTTATATATACTGTACTTTCAATGTGTTGCTTTGTGTGTGTGTGTGTGTGTGTGTGCATGCGTGCGCATGCATGCAGAAGGATTTTTAAAAAAAAAAAAAACTTAAAAGCTTAGTCAAAAATATGAAAATAAATATAGTTGTATTTATAAATTTTTTTTGCAGCTTTATTCTAAGGTTTACAACATAGTTTATTAGAGCCAATATTTTATATTTATGAATTTTATTTACAAATCACATCTACATACTGATTTGAAAAGAAACATTTTCAAACATTTTTACATTCCAGCAAATATCATCCATATTAATAAAAAAAGAGTTTTAGTAAAAAAAAAAAACCTGAATTAATTATAAGACTTAAAAATTCTCTGCCTTTAAATATAAAAGCTCCTCTTATATATATAAAGTGCTTAAATTTATCAAATTGAATTGTGGTTGCTGATTAAAGTAGTAGTATCTGCAAATTTTCCCATTACATGAAGAAGGAAGAAATTTAACAAAAAAAAATCATCCGCAAGCAGAAAAATATCATATAAATATATCATTGGTATTCACTATATTTATTGTAGTTCATGTTTTCATCAAGCTTTTTGATATGTCCTCTACAAATATGCAGTGCAGATGTGAAAAAAAATTATTGCAAAATGTAGGATATTTAGATGAATTCCAGTGGATATTTTTCCATAGTACATTAAAATTATGTAAGCTCATATATGATTTTGGTCAAATACTGTGTTACTAACATTTTTCTATATGCAAATATCTACCAAAAAAAAGGTCATTTCAATTTGTAGAAATAAGAAGACAATTGCATATGTAATTTTGAAAATCTTTCAGCTTCTCAAGCACTGGTTGTTCTCGGTTGCTGTTTTAAATTCTAAAGTAGCCATTTCAGATGTCCCAGTCTAAGTACTATTCATAATGTCTTTTTTTCTTTACAAATGCTGCACATATTAAGAAACCCCAGATTTCTTATTGGTTATAATTCTCATAACACTATTGATGCAGATTTTAAATATTGTAAAATGCTGCATCAACAAAACTTTTCTGACAAATTTTAATGTCTTTTTTTTTTAAAAATGTATCCTCACATAGATGATTAAATGTCTGAAGAGTTTATCAGATACTTAATTTTTTGAAGCCATCTTATTTGAAAACATAAAATCTATCTTTTGATAATTGTGCTTATTATTATCGATTTTTTATAACTGATTCGTTTTTCTGTCATAAATAATTTATGTTAATAATATTGATTCAGTATACTGTATCTTAATCAGACTTTTAAAAAAAGTCTGATTAGGATACAGTTTAAAAATTAGTTTTAAAAAAAAACTAATTTTTCTGTTGACTTTTCATGCATCAGTTTGTAAGAAAGTTGTGAAAACAGATGACAAATAAGTGATATTTTTTTGATGGAGATAATTATTCACCTAAAAATCATTTAAACTAAAAGAAGAATTGATGTCAAATTTTAAAATTTTCAATTAATGTTTTGTTTTTCTTCATTATGAATAGGTTTGCAGCAGCACACGGCTATGAACATGACATCTCAGGCATCCAACATTAGTGGTCCTCTCCCCCATTCCAGTCCTTACTACATCACTCCTGGAAAGTACCAAGAAAATGGAGATACTCTCTCTCTGATTTCGTCAACTTAGTGTGCCAAGAAGCTCAGAATTCTGGCCCAAGCCCACAAGTAAGTTTCCATTGTGGAAAATATTTTTAAAAAAGAAGGGAAAAAAAGTCTAATTTTTGCTTGAGAGAAGTAATTATTTCTTGATATTTTGCAATATGTCAATTGTAACTTTTATTCATGCATAGTGGCGAAATCTAGAGAATTCATTTTACTCATATTGTAGTTCTAAAAGGATTAAAATATTTTTGGTGTGTTGTGTTTGAACTAATGTCACTGTGCCATTAGTTTTAAGCATATTGACTTGAAAATAAAATCGGAATAACAATTTTTTTTTTTTCCATAAATATTGTAGCTTCATAAACGTTAAAGTAAAAACATATTAAAATAAAAAATTAAACTTTATAGAGACTAAATTAATTAGAGATTAAATTAAATTAAAAACATTCCAGTACAGACAGTGGCTTATAGAGATCATTTGTAAATGAACAAATATGTAGAGACTGGATAAAATTCTATTCAAGAACCCTTGCATGTGTGCTATTGATTATCTATATCAGTGATAACAAAGCTAAGCTTATGAATTGTATTATTCATATAGTGTCTGTTCTGAGTTTCATGTTAATAATATATATAGATATAATAAAATTATCACTTTTTCTCTAATATAATAATTTTATTTAAAAAATACTTCATTAGTGATAATGTTGCAAGGCATTTTTTTATAATAAATCATATAGCTTTTTTTAAAGTTATTTTAAAATTTTATATGAATTTTTGTGTTTAATAAGATGTGTAATAAATTATATTTCTAGTAAGAGCTAATAAACATGCATAGTAAAAAAAAAAAAAAAACTGTTTTACTGTTGATTAGAATTACAGCGAAATATGTATAAAAATAAAATATGCTAAAAATAAACTTGAATAACTGCTTATCAGTTATATGTAAGTTGATGAAAAATGTTTTTTATTTTGATTTAAGTTAAAAATTAAATTTATATCATAAATTCAAAATGAATTTCAGCATATAGTAAAAAAAATGTTTATTTACTAAATAGTTTTTGTTTCAGACTAGCCAAGATTCTGAGGCACAGAGTCCTACAAAATTGCCACACTTTTACTCCAATCCAATGCTTCCTCCTCCACCACCTGCTCCAATGGCACGGCCTGTGGCCATCATAAGATCAACAGGTACTCTCTGTCACTTGCAGTTATATTTATTTTAAACTTAAAAGGAAATAACCCATCAGAACCTATGTTAAAGCTGAATTCACGTTATGGATAAAAAAACTCAAGAATTTCATTCATGAATCTGAATTAGTATGACGACAGTTAGCCTGTGGAATGAACTTCTTTTGTGAAGAAACTCTTCATTTACAACTTTGTTTTGACTCTTTATTTCTTGATATGAATCCATCATAATAGTTTCTTAGTTCAGATTAATCTGTTTGCTTTATGGAGCTATCTTAAGTATATTATTTGGGTAAAAAACCATGATTAAAAAATATGCTTATTTTTGTTATATACGTTGCCAAATAAAATTGGAAGAATGGAATCAATTAAAGTCAATGAAAAATTGGAATCAATGAAGAGTAATAAATTGAAAGAAAGTAGTTGTTTTTTTATATAAATTGAGGGCACAATTTATTTGAAAAAAAATAATTTTAAAAAAAATTTGTGGTTATTTTTTAATTACCTTGATAGTTTTAATTGATCTTCTTAAAAATAAATATTCTAATGAAGACTTTTAAGTTAAGCAAAGCAAATAAAACCTATCCAAAAGTAAGCCAATTCTCTATTTTGTAATTGAGAAATATGAAAATGTGATTTTATTTTCATTTTTCTGTATGAATTTGATAATATCAGTGCATTTAGCCATATGTCTGACAGTCAAATATATATGTATGGTGCTTACAGGCAAACTTGCTGCGTTCTCAGAGATCAGCGGCTCTGCTCCAAGCCCTCCTAGCAACGTGAATCAGACGGGGCCTCGGAACAGTTCTCCTGTCTCTGACAATTCTCCTGTGGGCAACTCTGTGGTACGGGACAGCCGGAAGCAGCTGGCTTCTCCGCCAGCTCCTTCGTCCGGTGAGTGGCTCGGTATGAAATCTCTGTCTGTGATACATTTTTCTTTGCATTTATGTCATATAAATTTTTATCTCAATCTTTTATTTTGTGTAATTCAAATAACCATATAAATACTGACAGTTAAGCCACATTTTTTCAAGTCAAATTACCTTTTTCTGATGCAAATGCTGTTGTTGTTATGGATAAATTAAAAAAAGAACCTTTATACAATGAAAAATCAACACCGTAAAATCAATAAATATTCATATAATTAATGTCAGACCATTACAACGGAATGAAAATCTAGAGAGAAATTTTTGTATAAGAGTATATAGGAACTATAATAATTTTTTGTTCTCCTGACCTCTCCTTATGTGTTCTGCCATTTGAATAGAGCTGCATAACGTAATTGAAAAAAATCTGTTTTCCAAAAATATTAAAAGAACCACTGGAAGTGGCAAATCAAGTTCATGTAATCCTACTAACTCAAATGGTCACAAAATCATCTTTTTCACTATCATTGAATGAATTCTTAAATATGCTAAAATTAAGTGTAAAAAGTATCGCAGCATTTGTTCTTTTAATTGGAAGGTGTATTTTTCTTCATTTATAGTTATAAAATTTATCATTGACAGTTATTTATAATTACAGCAATTTTGTTATATAGATTCACATAAAAGAATTATAAATAAATAAATAATTTTAAGGAATATCTTAAAAATTCTTAATATTTTTAACAGTGGATTTAGTGTTAAAAAACTATTTTATATTCCTTTTAGTTACTATAATTTTATGTTTTACCTTTATTAACTGGCAAAAATCTACTTAATACCATTTATTTCATTAATCAAAGGGAGAATATAATGACAACTGATGATACCGTTTACTTCCTACTCACAAATGGTAAAAAATTATTTTAAAAGAATAACTTATTTATTTTTTTTTTTTATTTAATAAATTAAATTATTTTTTCATCTTTGTTCGATAGCTCGGACACACAAATATAAACTCAAATAATCTTCGACACAGACACGAAGAAATGAATGGACTGTATAAATTTAATCTCCTTTATTTAGGCAGCCATCAAGCTCGAAGATGGACTGCCACACGCAACCTTTCTCGTTGGTTACACTTATTAAACTCTTTTACTTATGCAGCCATCAAGCTCGAAGATGCACTGCCACACAACCTTTCTCTTTGGTCGCTGAGTTTCAACTCCTTTAGTTTATGCAGCCATCAAACTCGAAGATAGACTGCCACACAACCTTTCTCTTTGGTTGCAGAAGTTCAACTCTTACTTATGCAGCCATCAAGCTCGAAGATGCACTGCCACACGACCGTTCTCTTTGGTCATAGTTGTTCGACTCCTTCTTACACTCTTTCTCTCTCTCCGTCACCTCACCCCTTGCCAGACACCCCCACAGACAGGATGTTTTTCTGGACATAGGGCGTTGACCTTCCCTATGCAGGGGAACCTGGGTTTCGACATAACAATCTTAAAGCTGAAAAATATTCCAATTGCAATTCTTAAAAACAATGTTGATTCAATTGACACATTTGCAAAGTAGAGAAATATTTTAAGATGCTTACAGAAGTGTTGAAATTTTAGCATTATCAAAAGTCAATTGATACAACCATCGTCATTAATTTAGTTAGGAAATTTTATAAATACTGATTAACTTTTACTTTTATTCTTTTTCTCCTGCATTTACATGCATCATTCTTTTCCAGTTGCCCCTAATGGTAGTAACGGGCTCGATGGCTCCCAAAATAATCGAGGATCTATGGGTAGCCCTTTCGGTTCTTTGCCCAGGCCGGACAACAATTTCTCCCATATTCATCCTCAAGCCCACCAGGTGAGATTTCTACCTTCATTAAAATACTACTTTCACTCACAAAAATTGAACCATCAAGTTTGAGCTGTGACAAGGGTCTTGTGAATTTAGACAAACGGCGAAGATCTGCGCAAACTAGAATCTGGCCCCCATGGCTTATGCCTTAAAATGTTTTCGTTTGTTAGAAAGAAAAATATGAATTATGAAAAATGCAGAAATGTATTATATTTGGGTCTTGTAAATTTAGCCAATTGGCTAAGATCTGTGCAAACACGTAGAATCTAGCCCATGGCTGATGCTTTAAAAATGTTTTCGTTTTTTAGAAAGAAAAACATGAATTATCAAACATGCAGAAATGTATTATATTTGGGTCTCGTAAATTCAGCCAAATGGCCGAGATCTGTGCAAACACCTAGAATATGGCCCATGGCTTATGCCTTAAAATGTTTTCGTTTGTTAGAAAGAAAAACATGAATTATGAAAAATGCAGAAATGTATTATATTTGGGTCTTGTAAATTTAGCCAAATGGCCGAGATCTGTGCAAACACCTAGAATCTGACCCATGGCTGATGCCTTAAAATTTTTTCGTTTGTTAGAAAGAAAAGCATGAATTATCAAACATGCAGAAATGTATTATATTTTTATAAATTCAAAACAGATATATTTAAATTCTTAAAATAAAATAAAAATTGATTAGCTGTTTGAAAGAGAAATTAAGTTATAAAATAGGAAAAAAAAAAGAATATTAAATTGCAAATTAAATATTACTTTGATAAGAAAAGTGTGTGGTTTTTTTTTTTTTTTTAAGTTCAGATTATCCCAAATTTTTATATTGTATCTGAATACAGATATTTGCTTAGTTTAAATTGAAATTAATTTGTTTTATTCTTGTGTTAGAAAAACTGTGATAAATTGGTATAGCTTCAGCATTTCAACCTTCTTCACTGAGTGGAATAATTAATGATGGTCCTTAAACTAAAACTTTTGTTAAAGAGCAAATTGTGTGGAGAGGAGTCATCCTTAAGATGAATAGATTTAAAAGAATTGCATGCATAAACAATAAAATTTTATTTTAAATCAGATGGAAAATTAACAAAAAAAAAAAAAAATATTTATGTGCACATTTTTTTTTTTATTGGGATTTTCAAAACTAGTAATAATTAAACTTTTTTTTGATGAATAAGAAATTCTGTAATTTCTTTTACAATGTGTTTATGGATTATTGCATGATTGGTTAGTGTTCTTAACAAATTTTCTTAAATACCAGTATGATAAATCAACCCATTAAACAATCAACAAATGACTGACAAATAATTATTAACTATCAATTATTAATTAACTAAATCAAAACTGTTAACAATTATTAAATGTTGTCAACTATTGGCAAATGACTTTTTTCAGTGACGGACTTAATTATTGTTAGTTATAATTACTTTCACTATGTTTATTGGTTAATTAAAAATATTTTTTTTTCTGAATACTATGTATAAAAACAAAATAAACATCATGACTATGTTAAAATTTAATTCAGTAATGAAAAAAGTACTCGGTGAATCTGCAATAGAAAATTCTTTAGTGGGAACACAGTCTTACTTTAAGACATTTAATGTTTGTAAGCCAGTTTAACTATCATGGAATATATATTTTGTATAGCATTAATCTGATACATTATACATTAATAATATAATTTAATTAATTAATCTAAGATATATCAAAAAATGTTTATCAACTTCTAAAATAGGTAAACAACATACATAGAGGTAAAAAACAATAGAATTTCTTTTTAGCAATATTTTTTCAAAGTAGAATATTAATATTTTTATTCTGAAAATCCAAATATTTCTATTTGTTTTAAGAACATTTTTAATTACTTTTTCTACAATGTAACTTTCTGTAAGTGTTCTGTAATGTTTTTCAATTATTTCAAGGGATTAGTTGATAATTTCAATGAATTATTTTACAAATGTAATGCTGGTTTGTTAGATTTATATAAGGCATTATTATTTTTATATTAATTGTTTTAAAAATCAACTATATGCTATTCTTTGTTGCTTATAAATTTAATTTTTAGTTGGTTCATTATTCTCAAAAAAGTTTTTTTTAATTATGAAACAAGTCTTCATTATCAAAGTTAACCAGTTAAAAGCTATTTTTTAATATTGTTTTGAAATTGTACGATCTTTGTGTAGTTGTTCTCATACACAAACATCAGCCCAGTGAATGCGATGAGTGGTATGATCAGCCCCACCAACCTGAGCATGTTCACATCGCCATCAACCACACCGCGCACTACTCCCCGCACGACCCCCGTGCCTCGCTGGAACACCACCCCCTTCATCGCTCTGGACGAGAACCTCGACTACAACATGATGGCGGGGCTCATGCCCACAAACCACTCTGATACAGACCCACCACACATCATTGAGGCAGAAGGAGAAATAGAAGGTAAACAAGTTATTTGACATTTTTTTTTCAAAAGAAATAAATTATGATGTATTTTTGTGTAGTTTTTTCCCTCCTATATGGCACATTATATACAATGGACTTCCATAATAATGATAATGCAGTATATACTATCATTAATTGTATTATGAAAATTTTTCTCGTAAAAATGTGAATATAAATAGAATATTAGAATGTAAATTATTAGACCTTGCTGTCCAAATAATCTCAAGTAATCTGATTGTTTTAAAGTCTTTAATTATGTTTTATCAAATATTAAATTCCTTAAAAATTAAATTTTTATAAATCATAATTTACAAAATATTTGTGTTTATAATGAATGCTTAAGTATTTTAAGTTCCTTTCAGCTATGAAACAAAGAATTATAGTATATGCAAAGTTAGAAAACAGGTTTATGTTTTTATTCTGAAGAATTACTGCATTAATTATTTGATGTTATGTATAAAGAATTAAATTTTATAAAAATAGTAGTTGTAATATTATATAAATTTGCATGTAGAAAAGTCGTGTGATGGTGCAAGTTTATGTAAGTTGGAAAGTTTAATTGTTATAATGGGGTTTTATTTTTTTGGAGTTATGTAATTAAGATTGATGTTTAAATATTCTATTTATCCTTTATATATACTTTTCCTTACATTTGCCAAAAAAAAAAAAAAAATTATACTATCACTTCAGCTATGTAGCTACTCATCCAGTTTTATATAAGAATTACACTGTTTTAAATATAATTGCTAAAAAGTTAAAGCATAAAAAGGTCTAGTTATTTGGCTATATTTCATATTCTACTATTTACATTTTCCTCACATCTATTACTTTTTGATCTTTCTTATAGTGCATTTAAAAATTTTGTTAATCTACTTATGTCATGGAATGGAATGTAGCTCTTAAAATGATATCAGTATCTAGTATGTTTCTAATTACTAGTTCAGTTTCTAGTATGTTTTTAATTATTAATACTTAATAACCTTAAAATTCTGAAATTAAAATGAAAAGTAAGTTATCTAATGCATTGAATTTTTGTGTAATTACTCAGCAACTTTCATCAACATTAATATGTATGTTTAATTTTTACTAACATCCCATATATGTTTTTTGGCTATCACAGATATTAATAAGATATTCAGTTTTATCCAAATTTTAATATAACTAATAATAATTGTATAGTTATAATTTGATATGGGTCTATTTCATCACATGTAAATTAAAACTGTATTAATATACAAAAAAATTTGCATTGTATCCTTTCTTTAATCATTTAAATTTTTGTATAGCTCATATATTAATATAGATTAACAGTAAATTGAGCTTGACGATGCCATAAATGTTTTATCATAAGTGGGGAATATTTTCTAATTTTTGTTATTCTAATCACTAATCTTCATTTAAAGACATTAATGTTTATGTCAGTGTAACTTCCATTCTTTGTTCATGCCCTTAATTTTATTTACATCTGCTTGAATGTTATTTATATGTTTATTTTTCTTTCTGTTTACAGAACGTTATTTCACAGTTGTTCAGAGCAACGATGGTGTCGATGCTAGTAGTCAGACCGCTGGTGGCAGTGCCTCTGTGACTCCCACAAAATCACAGCCATCCTAAATTACCAGATTTTTATATTTAAAAAAAAAAACCTCTTAGAAGTGTATAATAGGAGAGAGAAAGAAAAACTTGTTGCCCAATTTGTTTGTCGAGATTATCGTTTTGCAATTGTTTGAGAACAACACATACTTACCCGCTGCTCCTGGTTGATGTTGGCAAACTCTTCGCCAAAAGTTAACGCAAAAGTACAAAGCAAAGTAAAGTAAAAAAATACTCAAGTGTGTGTGCCAGAGACAATCAAAGGCGTTGTATGACACGAAACCAAACTAAACAAAGGAGCATCAAAACTGCGATTGATGCCTTATCTATGCACCTCAATTTCTGAAGAGGTGCTGTGCTCTTATTCTCTTCCATTTCATTGCTTATAGCTGAGAGATTTCTAAGACGATTACTTCCGCCCATTGAGATTTCACTATGGTTACTTCCTGGGGCCTCAGTAGATTTTCGAGAGTTTTGCATTTTAAGGACTTATGATAGGGACTCCAGCACACCCAGCCATGTGTAGGGATCTAAGTCTGTGAGTTTGACCATCACCTGCTTATTAGAGCTTACATTTTATAACACTCACATCCCTACTGACTTGACTTGTCTGCTCCCAAAATGTACATAACAGTCTTCTTCATTGAAGTAGAATTTTATGTTGAACAAAGATTTCTATTTTAATGATGAAACTCATTGGTAAACCGTGTAAAACCAATTTTCATTTGAAAGATTTAGCCCATGAGGTCTGGTAGAGCATTTTCAGAGGGTTAATAGCAGTAAATCTATAAGAAAATTCTTTGAAATTGTTTTTTCATCAATTGTAAGTTAAAATACCTCAGTGACAAAAAATATCAAAAATATATCATGATTCGCTTTGCTCTACTTTATCTTGTACATTTTTTATTATTTTAATAACAGCAGAAATTTCAATGCTACAACAAAGATATATTTTTTTTTAATTATTTCTTAAAGATATATTTTTCCTATTTCCATCAGACGATACCTATATTTATTTATTCTTTTGTTGTTTATTTACAGCCTTCAATAGTATTTGCTATTTATTAACCTAGCTTATTGTAATTTAAATTTACAATTTCATTGTTATTTTTTTAATAAAATTTTATTCCACATCAAATGACCAAATCATTTGAAAAATAGAGTCATCATCATATTAGTAATTTTCTCCTTAAATTGATTAAATATGTATATAACAAAGGAGGAAGCTTATAGAATATTTGCTTAATATGTATATTTTAAAAATATATTTAATAGTTCCAATGCATTTTAAGCATTATTAAAAAGATTTAAATTATTGAAGAATGCTGTGAAAATATCCGACTCATACTTCAAAAGTCAATCCATCATTCACTACTTTAGGAGTTCCTAATCCTTAAAATTATTTTGGAATGCCTTCTCTTTGCACTTTTGTAATTCGTTTAAGACTCATGGTGCTGATGAGTTGTAAAGTCAGTTTAATAAATCTGCATCCCTTTGTCAGGGCTGGGTGTGCTTGCAGCATTAGATAGACTTCTATAGATTACAAACAATTTTCTCACTTTTTAATACATCAAATTATATAGAAAGGCATCTCAATTTGCCTCTTGCCTTTCAAATCTTTACTAATGACTATTTCTAGCGGCCTAGGGGACAGAGAACGATAGAGCAACAATTAGAATATTTAGACGCTGCTAGCGAAAGATGAAATAATAAATTTTTATTTTTAACACTCTTTGCTCCCGAAAACTAAGCTCCATTTAAGACAAGTATAGAAACGTAGAAGATAGATTAAATTTTCAGAGGCGCCAAAAAAAGACAAACCGGAAAATTTAAATTTGTGTGTTACTTTTTAACTTTTGAGTCATTTATTCGTGTGTCTATTGAATAGTTTTAAAATGCATTCTTTTTGTCCTATTAGAATGCATAAAGGGTCAGTGATCATGATTCCCTTGTTTGTGTGAGATGGTGATACTTCAGTATGTTTTTTAATTAAGAAACATTTACATATACTTTTTCTACTATCTAATATATTGAAAGAATGTATGGTCAATTTTTCTGACTGATTTTTATTAATTAACTAGACTAAAAATGTATACAGTTGTATGCCTCATAACTGATTTGATCAATGTAATTCCCCAGATCTTCCTAATTACATTGTTATTTGTTTTACTTAAAAATTTATAAGAAATTTGTGTAAATCATTTCAATTACTCATTTAATTTTAAATAATTTAATTTTTAGACAGCTGTATGCATGAAATGAGAATCCATGATCGCACCCTTTCGAACAAAATGCCCATTTTGGGCTTTTTGCTGTTTGATTTTAAGCTGTTGGGTGTTTTTCATTTCTAAGGCTACTCATAACCTTAGTCAATGTTTTTAGCTGATGACATTGAGTGATCTTCAGGATGTCTTGCCGCCTCTGTTCATTTTATGAAAAAAAAAAAGTACTACTATAAGTGCTCTTGATTCAGTCTCTTTTGACATTGTTGAATCTATTACATTTTTCAAGTAGACATTATTCATGAAAAGTAGAGTTAATGTTAACAATTTTAAATTTTTTGCCTCTTTGGCGCATGAATAAAAAAAAAACTATTCCTAGATCTTTAGGAATGACTTGTTGAATAAATACTGATAATAAAAAATAAAAAAAAAACATTCAGGGCATTTTTACATCTTGCCCGATCTTTTCCTCGTAGAGTAGTCTTTCTCTCAACTTTTCTCTCCTGAGGAGAGAATGGGGAAAAAAAAGTGTAAATTTATCCATTTTCTATTATAAAGTTGAATCTCCATATTTTTCTGAACTTACCCAAGATAAGAAGTCGCGAGTTTTTCGTTCTTTTGTGTGTGACGAGATCACTCGTTTTCCCTTTGTCTTTGTTGTTTACAACGAAGAATTTTTAAAAAGCAATAATGCAAAATGTTATTTTCAGAGCTGGTTAATGCTGTGAAACACAGTTATTTGTTAAAAATTAGTGTATTGCACAGTTATACTATTCTAAAAAAAATTTGTTTATTTATGTTTATTGTTACACGAAAGCAATTTATGTTACCATGGGCAATGTTAGAAATATTGATTCCAGATGCCAAAGATACTTGTATAGTGTTTGACCCAGTTTTGTCCTGGGCATGTAAAGCAGAAATTAATATTGAAAGATTCTGTTTACTACTTGATACTTGATTAACAGCAGTGCTATGGTGCTATATTGCATGCTTATAGGTTCTCTGAAGAAACGTTATTGAAACTCTCAGGTAATTTATATTTTAAGTAACTCCATGCGATCATTTTCAACATTAATTTTGTAGATTGACTCCTGACTTATTCTCGACATATTTCTTCTGATAAAGCACCTTTGCATTGAAATTTAACACATACTTCTAAAATTCGACTGCATTATAAATTTTCTTATTAAGGAACTTTTAATATTGGTAGTTAAAAGGAATAGTAGAAAGCTTTAAATTCTCTAAAAAGCAGTTGCATCCTTGCATTGCATTTCTTTTTCATTCAGAATTTTTAAATTGCAAGTTTTGATAAAGATGATCTCTGATATAATACTTGATATTAACTTTCTCCGTCTCTCCCTTCTTTCATAAATTTAGAAAAATTTACTTTCTAAATTACTGATTCATCATTCTATACTTATATATCCTATAACTTATCCACATAGAAACAAATGGTAGAAATTATATTTGGGTTCCTTTTGTGTATAATACTTATCTTTGATATGTGCCATATATTGTTCTCAAATATTCAAGATTTATTTCTGAAAAATCAGGTAGCTTCAAGAAATTATCAAAAAAAAGTTATGTAGTTTAGAATAGTCATCATTCAGCAATACTGTCTTAAAAAACTGATATTTATATGCATAACCATTCACAGCAGTTAAAAAAAGCAGCTTTTTTTATTTCGGTCAAATTTTATTTGATGATGCAAGTTTAATTCAGTATTTTTTAAAGGGAAAAAAACTTAAGTGAAATGACATAGGCCTGAATAGTCTTAACTGCATCATGCCCTAAATGAGTGATACTAGTTTATAAGTGAGATTGAACTTGCATTATCAATTCAGATTTTTCCGGTTTGTTATTACTGAATTTCTGCAAGCAAATTCTTCATTTTCTGCATAATTTACACTAGTCTGTATATTTTTTGTTGATTTTCTAGAACTGTACATACAAGTTATTACCATTATAGATTTATGTAGCTGTAAATTAAGAGAGTGACGAGAATCTGCTAAATTTCTGTAGCGTGACAAATGTAAGCCCGGTGTTATGACTCATCTGAATTCTATTGTAATATTTTGCATGTGTTTCATTTTATTTTGTGTGTGTGTGTGCTGTGAAATTCTGAGATATATTGTACTCGTTTTTCATCTTGTTTTGTTTTAAGTTGTGGAAAATAATCTGTGTTCTGGTGCCTTGCGTATTTTGTTGTCACGAAATGGTTAGTCTTCCTCCAAATACTCCCCTCCCCCTCAAAAAAAAAAATACACTGCATTCTCATTTTCTCATGAAGCTTCGAAATGCATTATTTTAAATTCATATATGTATTTGTGTATATAATGTGCATTGTACAGCTTTAGTTAGAAGTTTTTAATCTATTGCATTAGGAAAGTTTTCTTAACATATGATATATAGATTTGAGTTTTGTAGTCGGGCATCTTTGCTGAGGCATTTACTTTCTGTGATGTTTTCTGTGGTAGAGTGGCTTTACGAATTGTGTTCTTCAATGCAGTGAAAAGCTCCTACTCCAAACGACAATTTCTTGTCGGTGATTACTCAAAGCAATAATATTTGTATTATATAAATACATTCTATAGGATCTATTTTTATTAAATTAAATGGCTGTAGAAACTTTGTCCTTCAGTAGTGTGTAATCTTTTCTTTGGAAGTTTTAAATCATATGTATAAATTTTTAAACTAAACTTTGACTTCAATTAGATTCCCCTTTGATTTGAAATATGAGAGCTCTTGATATTCTTGATAAGTATGTATCTGTAATCTACTACATGCAGAGAATTTTATGTTTCTCATAATGTTTAATGAAATGTAATGTAGAAATGGATATATTAGTGATCTGTTTAAAATCAAATAATAATTTTATTAATGTATGTATGTTTACTTCTGGTTTGTAATCTTAAACATTTAAGAAAATCGAAAGGATATAAAACTATTGCGATTTATTCTAAATGTCCATTATTTATATTAATTATTGTACAAATAATATTATATTGTATAAAGTATTTTTTGTGTAAATTCTTCATAAAATTTTTGAATCGGTAGATGAATTAATACAAATATATTAAAGTGTTCTAAGATCCATTGTAAATTTGTTCATTTTTCTCATAAAATTATACTTATGTAGCAGCTGTTGTTAAGTAGTAGTAATTTTCAAGATTTTCAATTTTTGTTGAAATATTTTTTTTAGCTGTATAAAATTAACTTTAATATTTTCTTAAATTTCAGCTCTCTCTTTTAAAAATATTTTTCAAATATGTTTTTTTATGTGTGTGTGTGTGAATTTCTGAATTGTTAAGAGCTTAACACTTATTTGCAAACTTCTAATAAATGTATAATAAATCTATTTTTTAAAGTAAAAGAAGATAATAATAATGTACATCCTTTGAATTATTAATTTTACATCAAGCTTTGTGTTATTTATTCTTTGAACTAAATTGCAAATTTGTAGTCTGTGTGTGTGTGTTTTCTATGTGTTTGAGTATGATAGCAAAATCCAAAAATTTTTATAGAGTTTATTTATATAGATTAAAATTATTTTATTTTAAATTTCTATTTGTGTATCTGTCAAAGTTGCTTTTAGTCAATTAGTGCCAACTGTTTTGTTTCATTCAGGTTGCTTGTTATATGATTTATTTAGTTGTAAATAGTGATTGTTTTGTTATCAATTCTTGTTATGAAATTTTGTTGATATGGCTTGTTTAAAGAACTGAATAACTTGTTTTCTTTTTCTTTTGTTAAAGTGTTTTAGTTTATGTAACTAAATACCTCAGTAAATAGTCTGTTTCTTGCAAATTTTTATTAGTATTTATTGAAGAAAATGTATTTGATATATTTATTTTTGTAGTTATTAAATTTATGATCATAAGTTAGAAGTGATTAAATTGACATTATTAAGTATTTAAAAATTATAATTATTATTGAATTTCATGATCTGAATTTTATTTTTATTAATAGGAGCTTATAAAAGCCCAAGGTCATTTAGTGTTTGTCACTGAAAAATTAATCTCATAATCTGAATATTTTTTCACTGTTTCATGCATATAAAACATAAAAACCAAGTTATTATAAGATTTATTAACCTTTTTTTTATACTTGAAACATTTTTAAAAAATGTCATATTATTTCAAATTGAGTTGTTGAAAATAAATGGGATTTTGAATACTTGTATCTTTATGTTAATTTAAATACAATTTCAATTGTTCTCTGGCAACTGCTATTTTTTATATGAACTGTATGCAATATAAATTCCCGGTGTTTCTTGATCTAGTCTTAAATTCTCTCTATCTGCTTGTGAAGTTTATTAGTCTATATTATTCGAGTGCCTTTACTTATTAATAATTTGAATTTTAACCTTTTTATGTTCTCAAGAACATTCAATGACTGTTTTATCTGTGGAAATGTTTATATACTGTTTATATAGCAGGGCTGTTTTATATTGTAAAGTTATACTTATGAAATTTAATTATTATGTATGAGTCTGATAAACGTAATACTGATGTATAAATTCTGAGAATATATTTCATAAAACTTACATAAGGGGAAAGTATATTAATATCTTTAAATCAGCTGCAATATAAGTTCTTCCAATAAATTATGAATGTTGAAATGAACCTAAATATATATTGAACGGTAGAGAACTTTTTATGTTAGATGGTATGGTTTTTTTTCTATATATAATTGTTGCATTTGTGTCATCTGTTTTCATAAAGCAATAATATAAACAACAGTATTTTATGAATAATGTTGAGCTCATCTATGCCAAGTGCCTGATATTTTATACAGTATTTGCCTCTATTATCAGATGTTATGAAGATATTTCTTCCTATTAAATGCTTTCTCTATATTATTAGCAATAACGTTTGTACATATGCCTTATAAATATTGATAGATGTAATCTAGTGTGTGTAGATTTATTGCTAGTAATGGAGCTGCAGACATTCACCGAAACTTTTCTTGTCTCTCGATGACCATTAAAGAAAAACTTGACACTCTTCAAAACATTTTTGTACTTTAATCATAATATTATCTGTGATAGCGTTCCTTAGTTTGACATGACCGTTCAGAAGAATTCTTTTAATTGGCCCACCTCCCCTAAAACTATTTAAAAAAAATGACAGGTCATATGTAGACTCTTCAAACTTAATTATAAATATAATTTTGAACAATAACAGATAAAATACATATCTTTTGGGCTTGTTAAAATATGACTCCCTGTACTTTATATTCCAAATTAACTTTTTTTTTTTTTTTTTATATATAATTTTAACATACAATAAAATAAAATTTTAAATTTGATTTGATTTACTTTTAAAAAGTTATTTTGTAATGATAAATAGTTAGTTGGCATTCAATTTTTGAAGTTCAATAATTTATTTTGAACTTAAATAATGTGATTTAAAAATGTTAACACATATAATTATGTTTTCTTACAGTCATTCAATTTCTTTATCTAAGTAGCCATTTTATCATTGTCAATTAAACATTAAAATTTCATATTTATTTGTGAATACTAATTTCTATAGATAAAAATTAACCTTTACACTTTGACACTATATACCTAGTAAACTGTAGATCTTGGCTTTATATGGCTAAAAAAAAGTATTACTATTTTATGTCATTTTATTTATATTTATTTTATAAAAATTTAATGGCTAATTGTAAATTAATGTTAATGTAGATGATTAATGAATTTCTATGTAACAATTAAGAAAATTCAAAAACTTATTTTTGCAATATAGTAATCATTTCTCATATGAATTGTGTGTTATTTCATAGATATGATTGGGAGTTGAAGATTGAATCATTAGAGTACTTTGATTCCTAAAAAAGAAATATGTCCACAAAAAAAAAAAGGGGATTTGTGAATATAATGAAATCATATAAGTTATGATTTAATTAATTCAGACATGGTTACTCTTCAGTTATAACCAGGCTTTTATGTAATCAATATTTTTATTATTAAAAGAATTAAAACCTTAATTCCTTACATTTAAATGGAAATTTCAGAACTATGAGATATAAAAATACAGAGAAAGATTTTTTTTTTTTTTTTTTTTCTTCTGTATATTTAAAATCCAAATAAGTGTGAAAATAATTTATTTAAATAATTATACCAAGATATGACAATACTTGTATGTAAATTTACTGAATATATTAAAATTTAAAAATTAAAGCAGCTTACATACAGTTTTTTACTACCTTTAATATCTTAATGCATAATGGTTTCTTGTAAATAAGGATTTTACTTAATTTCAGTAGTTAAACGTTAGATATATTTTAATTAATAATTGATGAAGTTTTCTTTTTGAATGAAATTATCCTTTTAAAAAAGACATCAATATAAAGATAAGATTTTTCTTACAAATATATAAATAATAGTATTATATTTAAAGTAGTTTCACAATAAATTTCAAACAGAATTTCAAAATCTATTTTTAGGACAAAAAAAAAAAGTAATTTGAATGTTAAAATAAATTAAATTAATTATTTAATGAAAATAAATCATAATAACCTTTCTGACCTATTGACAATACAAAATATGTCACGTTTTTGGTTTTATCTCTTGATAACAATTTATTATTTTATAAAAACTGCATTTTTTTTTTCAAAATTATATACTTCATAATTAATAATGCTCTTAAAATTACTAAAAATCATCAGAATGTTACTAGATGGATAACAGCTACGAGCCTATTTTTTTCTTTAAATAAACCTTTTAATAAATGAATTAATTCTGCAATTTTCTTCGTGATTTGATATTAAATTCATATTATTTTTATGAGGTACACGATTTGCAGTTACTTTAATGATGTTTAAACAACGTCCTCCCAAATTCTGTGATTTCATTCATCTACACTAAATACTGAATAAAAGAATAACAAATTTCTGCAAGATTGAATTAAAAAGGTATACATATTCTCATGAGATTCTAATCCATGTATCTATCTAATCCATGTATTCTAACTAATTAATCCATGTATCTATCTAATCCATATATTTTTACTATTAACTTTCTGAGAAAGAATCCAAAATTATATGTGTTGCCATTTTTAAAGAATCTTGTTCTTTTTCACATATTTGGCATAATTAGTTTGACTTGCGAAAACATTTATTATTTATACACAGCATAATAAATATTTTAATTATTGTAAATCCAAGATATTTCATGTACATTATTACTTTTGCAATTATTCGTTTATGTGTGAGGCATTTTTATTTTTTAATGTTGTATTTTTTAATTCCCGAAGTAAAACATTCAACTAAATGCAAATCTCGGAGGATAACGATAAAGTTGCTTGACAAAGGATGGATAATGACCATGTGATAAGGTCATCCTAATGAAATCGGGTACTCTGAGGTTTGCGTTCTTTTCTCTCTAGTCCCGGGAGGTGGCCCTTTTTAAGACGAGTTGTCCTAAGGTTCAAAACAAGTAATATAAAAAAAAAAATTTTTTAAGTAAATTCCTACTGTTTTTTTCACTCTATTGCAGAAAGTCCTTTATAAATAAAGTTGAAATTTTCCTCTTACATTTGGCGCCATCTATTGATAGATACATACAACTTAAATCTAAAAAAACTAAAATTAATTAATTAAATTTAATGAATGAATTAATATTTGAAAAAAACTGTATTAACATCAAGTGTCATCCACTACAAGTTCAAAAAAATGTATTTGAACTTGTGTGGATGAATAAAAAGTATTTTATGAACGATTGAAAATTTGAAGAAGATGTATATAGGGAGAGTGTGAACTAATAGTAGAATTAAAAAAAAAAAAAAAAAAGGACGAGGTGTGTGTCTGCAGCCCAGTTTAGTGTGCACTCCTCAGCAATTGATGCCCAGTTGTAAAGTTTTATGAGTCAAATATGTTCAAGATGGTGTTAACATACACTGTTCGCGACATAAAACAGTACTGTTTTATCTCGTGGTTTTTTTGTTGCATGATAAAAAGGTTTTTAAAAGAAATTGTCAAATCAGTTTATATGTAGCATGAAAAATGGATCACAGATTGATTGGTTGAAGCTTATTTAAGAAGAAGAAAAAAAAAAATTTTCTATTTTGTGTGTTCGAAGAATTCGAATGCATAAAAAAAAAAAAAATTTAGAATTGTTAGCATTCTGTTTTATTTGTTGTTCGTATTCGAAGAACTCGAATGCATAGAAAAGAAAATTGGAATTTTTTTGTTAGCATTTCTGATTTATTTATTTTTTAATAATGATATTCAGACAATCATGGCTCTCTTTAATGCTTATTCATATATTTAATAAGAGAAACTTTTGATGAAACTAATTGATCACTTGTTTCCGTCTGTTCTCTTTTCATTTTATAAGAAAACTATAGATTTTATTGTAGTTGATTTAAAAAAAAAAATGATAATAAATTGCTAAAAACATTTTTCTCATAAGTTAGCCCACTTTTACAATCATCCAATCGAATTCTCATTTAAACAAATATTAACCAGAAGTATAAAATTTTAAATACTTAATAAAGATTTTTCTATTACTAAAACATTAATTGTGTTTTACTATTTCATTCTTCATAAAATCAAACAAAACAAACCTCTCTGCAATGTTCTGTTTGTCCAAATTATTTTAAAACTAAACAAGTTATCGTTTGGGGGGTGAAGTAATTATTATTTTATTTCCATAACAATTAATTATTTTGAATAGCTTTTATGGTGATATTCCACAAAATTGTTGTCATTTTTAATGCAAAAATGTTTAAAAATATGTTGCATTTCTTGCATAAAATGAAAATTTGAAAAAAAAAAAAATTTATTTAAAATTTCATGTTAAATTTCTTTTTTAACTTTTTAGATACAGAGATGTTACGATCCTTCGTACTTTCTGTGGAAAATAACAAACATTTTAATGGGAAAAAAAATATTTCTGCAATTTTTTTTTTAAATTTATTTTTTTCTGTTATACATTTTTAGCTAAAACCATCTAGTAATTTCATGGAAAACAGAAAACTGCATGCAACTCTTTTTGACAATTACGATTTTCTTGGGAAAAAAAAAAAGTTTTTTTTTTTTTTTTTTTTTTTTTTTTTTTTTTTTTTACTTTAAAGACTTCACTCGTAGCTTTCGAAAACAATTTTGAATTTGTTTCTACAGATTAGAAGACGAAATGCAGCTGTTTCATTTGTTGCAGCTGTCACATTCACATTAAAAACAATCGTTAAACACAGAATATGGCTATTTCATTTTTCTTTTGTTATTCAAAAGGACTGTGTAGGTGTTTACTTTTAAACGAGTATTTGCATTTGAACTAAAAACTTTAAATGGAAAAAAAAAGTTCGTTAAAATGGAAAAGGCTTAGTACTGTATAAGCTTTTTGTTATTAAGTTAATTCTTCGAACTGACACTGCTTCTGTTTTCATTTCAAAATGCTGTGATGCATTATGTTTTTAAAAACTTTTACTTTTATTACATTAAATCTAATTTATAAAAATATTGGTATCAAAAAAAATTATTACCAGGTTAATTCTTTTAAAACAAAAAAAATGGCTGCAGTACTTTTATGTTTTTGGAAAGGTAAAATAATCCACGCATAATAGGCAGGCTAATGTGAGGGAAACATTTAATTATTGCCCGAAAAATAGACATTTATATGTCAGAATTATGTAAAATGTAATGGCATAACGGACAAATTTTTTTTTTTTTTTTTAAAGGAGCTTTAAAAATATATATATTGCGTTAGCGCTTTTACATTTTATGGTTCTTTTTTATCTTCTTTTTTTTTTTTTTTGACTGGCAACTTTTTGTATATATACTTTTTACGTTAAAAATTGTTTTATATTAAATTGTTTGGTCATAATGTAGAGGTCACATTCGGTATGCTTTTACTTGGAAGATAAAATTACTGTAATTGTAAAGTATTTTTATATAGAAATTTTTTTTGAATTTTCCATTTATTTTTAACTTATTAAAATAAAATACATCGTTAAAGTTAATAGCAATTAAGCAACTAATACAATTATTTGTGCATAATAACAATAAATGAAAATATAACAAAAAAATTATTTTTATACTTTTCAATTTCTAAACAACAAAGATAGATTTAATTTTTTTAATTTAATTTATTTTAAAACTGTAAAACAAAATATTAAACATAAGTATTACGAATCCTACATATTATATAACATTCCAATTTTCTAATAATAAGAAAGACCAATAGATGGCAGCACGAAATTTTAAGCGTTGATCGCCAAATAGGGGTTTTTTTTTTTCCACTCTTTTAAATACACATTTAAAAAAAAAATTTTTTTGTTATATTAAAAATATTTTCTTGAACTAAATTTAGATTTTAAGAAATATAAAGAAAAATTCTAAATTACCAATTATCAGCAGAAATCGATAGGAGAATATAAAATTTCCTCACAACAACATAAATAAAAATGGACATTAATACAAATTATGAAACAAAAAACAATTTAATAACGTACATTTATAAAAAAATTTCACATATTCAAAAGTAATAACTAGTAGCAAAAATTTTTTTTTTTCGCATCAATGCTTTATATCAGGGGTCTCCAAACTACGGCCCGCGGGCCAAATTCGGTCCGTCAGTGTCATCCATCCGGCCCGCGAATAGCTTATTGTTGCTGTAATAAGTTGGATAAAAACAAAACACAGAATGATAATAACTCGGCTTTATTTACTTGCTATGTAAAGCTTAATGACAAACATAATACGCAGAAAATTTGACTTAAGCATAACAACTAACAGATAATTGAAATGGATCCCACTCACATTATAAACTAGTGAACATCCCGCGGTTACCCTCGGTAGTTATACCTACCTATTTCCGCTTTTAACCACTAGATGTCGTCAAGTGTCACGGTCGTACACACGATAGTAATTGAACCAGCGCATTTAGCAAGCGTATGCTCGCTCAGAGCACGTACTCGGAGACTAGTGTAGAAATTATAGATAATGGCAGAAAAACTAAAACGGTTTTGGCCCTTGGTTCTTACTGGAGTAAACAGTATGGCCCGAAGGCTGGAAAGTTTGGAGACCCTTGCTTTGTATCCTAATTTCACCATTTTTCATTTATAAGCAGCTTCATACCTTCGTGTGTTTCAACTATTTTCAAGGGGGGAAATGTCAAAAAAGGGTTTTAGCTGTTGTGAATTCGATGCTCCCCTCTTGAATATCGTGAACGCGGCCCAGACAAGACGATAAAGGAAAGACTTTTAATATGCGGATGGCCCGAATGTGCGTATGTAAATGCAAGACGCCTATTGACACAATTGCCAACGAATCTTCTCATTTCTGAAATCAACGTGACTTCAACGGACACCGCCAATGGTTTCCAAACTGAGTCCTTCTACGTTCTGACTGCGCACCTAGCCACGCGTCCTGGGTATGGCAGTATAGTCCTGGTAAAGGTAGAAATGATTGAATAATGTCGCATGGAATGAGTTACTGAAACATTACGTTAATGTCACATAAAAAATCTTTTAGAATGACATTTACTTCATATACAATGTACACATAATATACAATATTTACAAAATGCATTTTGTTGTTGTGACTTAATCCTAAGTTTCCGGCAGCGCGACACGGACATCCCATGAGTAATCTACCCATAGATGGAGGGGAAAAGGGGCAGCTTCTGTTGTGATGGAGCATCCGTAGGTAGAAGTCTGACTTGGCCCCGTGACGCTGAAGAAGGAGGGCAATGCCTTCCGGGAGGAATTTTAGGGGGGACTACATCGCATTTGCGTATCGTAGGGTAGAAAACCCGGAAAACTCCCACCAGGTCAAGAGGCTGAACATCACAGATGCCCACGAGTCTTCTCTTTTTTTTTTTGAAACAGTGTCAACAAAGCCGCCTGCGGATTGTAATCCGGCCCTAATGCTCAATCCACTGAACCACTAAACGAAAGTTTTGTTTCTTTAAGTATGAATCTGCATTTCTATTTCTGTTTTTAATATAGTTTTGACTTCAATGATTTAATCTTGACAGCGGGGGGGGTGCTTATTCAAAAAAAAAAAAAAAAAAAAAACTGCTAAATGACTCGGCCACGAAGCAGCAAAATCTTATTTCCCTCAATATTATAATCTTTAATCCATAAAGTCTATTACACTGAAGACCTCTGTACATTTATTTGGGCTTCTATTAATATTAAAACCGTTCAAATCTCATTTGATCGATAAAACTATCTAAAGTTCTTTTTTTTTTTTTTACATTTTTCTCTGATAACTTTTCGTCCATAGCAAAGGCAAAAGGTGGTTACAGTTAAGGTGTGCCTGGGGAGAATTTCCCCCGTACCACCAGTTGGAAAATATTTATAGATTAATTTTCAATGAGTGCTCTGAAATGAATTTCCTACGCTTCAGTTAGGCACACTCAAACCTGGCATTTTTGTGTGTGTGCAGGGAATTGGTATCGCATAAAAAATATCCTGAAACTTTCTAAGTAGCTATAAATGCATTTGCAACACATTAAAAACAAAAAAACAAAAAAATTTTATGCAGTAAATAGAGACCACACTAAAAAGCTCCACATAAAAAATATGCAGATCAAAACCTCGCGATGCAGCTAGAAATAGGTTTAGCAAACAAGAAAAAATGGGGCCTGAATGGCCGAGTGGCTAGCGCTCTGGCGCTCGGTACCACAGGTTTCAGGTTCGAGTCTCGGCGGTGCCATGGATGTTTCTCGTGGTTCGGAATGCACATTAAGCCGTAGATCCAGGTCTAATGGGATCGTAGAGCGTTGCCGGGGCTTTGTTACTCCGCGTCCGTGGCTTATCTTCAAGTCACACGCGCGCCCTGGGTAATGCAAAGCGAGTAACGTCTGTGCAGCGATGGCCTTAAGGCATCCAAGACCAAGCTGTCTAAGTGTTTACCAGCTGCATTAGAAAGAAAAAAAAAAACAAGAAAAAAATTGAATTTAAACACTGGAACATTCTTAAATGTTTTATTTGCTTATAAATATTCCAAAATGCATATATACAGATTTGCTTATATAGATTTTAAAATACTCATCTAGTCAAATACTTGGATTTTCTTGTGGCTCAAAATCACTCTCGTCACTTAAAGATGCTACCTCGTAAGTAATACAATTCGTGATAATGGAAAGGTATAATAAATAATAACGTCATTCTTTGGGGTGTTTTTTTTTTTGATGATATTTTGACAGCCATCTGTTGTTTTCTTTTCAAATTACATTTTTTTATTAATTTTTATTCATAATAAAAAAATGAGTGGAACGGCGAAATTTACAAGGGAATTTTTTTATATATACCGCACAAAAAAGGACTACATAAAAACAGGCTTAAGTGTTCATGCATCTTTCACGCCTTTTCGAGCATTTTTTTTTTTTTATGTGTGAAAAATTAATATTGTTGTCCACGTATGAACTTTAGAATGTTGTCAAAAAAGAGCAGCTAAAAAAAAAAAAAGAGAAAGTTATTTAAATCACTCATTCATCTTTACCGCAAACCACAAAAAAAAAAAAAAAAAAAAATTATTTTCAAAAACTTTTCTTTAAAATCAGCGTTCATTTGCCACAATTATCCTCGTGCAGAAATTTCTGCCATCTGACTATGACTAACGAATTGGTAATAGTAAGCCATTATAAGTGCTCCTGAAGTGATCCATTGGCAACTGAAATATAGTAAATGTTTACGAAATTAATTCCATTTGGAAATTAATGTTGGAAGAAAGAAATATGTGGATTTTGAAATGAATTGAAATTGCAAAGAAATAATGAAAACGAATAAAAAATAATTACTTTTATTGATAAAACAAGTAATATAAAAAAAAATTTCAAAGTCAATTCCTACATTTTTTTCACTCTATTGCAGAAAAGTCCTTTACAAATAAAGTTGAAATTTTCCTCTTACATCTGGTGCCATCTATTATTAGATACATGCAACTTAAATCAGAAAAAAAAAACTAAAATTAATGAATTAAATCTAATTACTGAATTAATATTTGAAAAAACTGTATTAACATCACGTGTCATCCACTGCAAGTTAAAAAAATGTAGTTGAACTCGAGTGGATGAATAAAAAGTATTTTATGAACGATTGAAAATTTGAACAAGATGATGTGTGAACTAATAGAAGGAATTGAAAAAGGTAATTATAGATGCTTAAAATAAACAACTAACTGAATAACTCTCTGACACAACAGTCCATGGTGGGCCAATGTCGCCTGCCTACTGGCAGATTTCGAGACAGAAGATGGTTTCTTTTTACGGGGTAGGGTTGTCAGCCCAACGCTCTACAATCATATTAGGTAGGGACCTACTGCTTAAAGTGGATTCCGTATCACTACAAATATCCACGACACCGCTGGGACTCAAACCCGAAACCTGTGGCACAGAGCGCCAAAACGCTTGTCTCAAAAAATAAATAACACAGCTTAAAATAAAATAGTTTGCTTTATATAAAGTTCTTCTTCATTGGCGCAACCGCCCCATGGTGGGCCAAGGGCGACTGCCCACTGGCAGATTTCGAGACACGAGGTGTTTTCTTTTTTAGGGGGTAGGGTTGTTAGCCCTACGCCCATCGCTCTACAGTCGTATTAGGCCGGGACTTACGGTTTAAAGTGGATTTCGTACCACTACACACATCCATGATACCGCCGGGACTAGAACCAGAAACCTGTGCACCGAGAACCAGGGTGCTGGTTATATAAAGTTAGCAGCCACAAAAATTACATGATTGCTAAACAGTTAAAGCAGCTATATAAAGTGCACACAATTTAAAAGTCGCTACAAATTTTTAAACCAAATTTCTTAAATGTAAAATTTCTAATTCAGACAAGTTTTAGTGAAATTTATCAAGATGAGATTCAGCAATGAACATAGGCCTGAACCAAGAAAAGTAGGCATTCACTGTGTTCAGATATTTGGTATTGGGAAAACTTTGCAGAAACGTATTCTGATTTAGAGCACAATAGCATACCATGCTGAATGTACCGGTTCTCGTTAGATCACCGCAGTCAAGCATCATTGGGCGCGGTCAGTACTTGCGTGAGTGACCACCTGGGAACACCGCGTGCCGTTGGCATTCACAAATTTGGGACCTGAATGGCCGAGTGTCTGGCGCTCGGTGCCACAGGTTTCGGGTTCCCGGCGGTGCCATGGATTTTGTAGTGGTTCGGAATCCACTTTAAGCCGTAGGTCCCGTTCTCCTATGACTGTAAGAGCGTCACGGAGCCAAAGTCAGACTTCTACCTACGGGTGCTCCATCACAACAGAAGCTGCTTCCTTCCCCTTCAATCATGAGTACGTACGGCTCGTGGGCTTGGCCAGCCAAGTGGGATAAGAAACAACAACAGAGCACAATAGATAAAAAGTATAATCTAATGGAGGACATTTTGGAACATTTTCAATAATGATATATAGTATATAATGAGTACAAACACAAACTCTCAATGGTCTAGCCATGCCACGTGGTAAAGCCGTAGTGATTATTTGTCTCATATTTGAAAATTATTCAAGCCAGAATGACAGATCCTAAAACATTCTTGGTTTTGTAATGCTGTTTAGCCATTTTGTGCATAAATAAATAACCTATAAGACTCTGAACAAAAATTCAAGCTGTAAAAGCAAAAGATGTAAATTGCAAATATGGCAAAGCGATTTTTAACAAAACCAAAGATTCCCAAAATCTAAAAAAAAAAAAAAAAAAAAAAAAATGGGACGAAAAATAGCATCTTAAAAGTTATTAAATCTAATAATTACTCACGTTTTAATAAGAAATAGTACTTCAACAACTTGGTATTATTTTCGATTTAATAATCTGAAAATTTATTTCATGCTTCGTAGAATCATTCTATTTTAATAACAGGGTCTTCGTGCGCATTTTTAACAGTCAGCTTACAACATTTACAGTAGCTGGGGTGTTTTGTCCGGTTTATAATAAATCTTAATTTCTGTTACAGTATAGGTCGTTCCACTTTGAAATACCGTGCATACCAATCGCGGTATTTTTAATTCAATCATCTGGAATTAAAATGGATTCTTCTTCGTCATTGGCTCAACAGTCCCATGGTGAGCCAAGACCGTCTGCCTGCTGGTAGATTTCGAAATAGGATATGTTGTTTTCTTTTTAGGGGATAGGGTTGTTAGCCCTACGCACAACAGTCATAGGAGACCGGGACCTACTGCTTAAAGTGGATTCCGAACTGCAACAAACATCCAAGGCACCGACGGGACAACCCGAAAATCTGGAGCGATAGTAACTCGACCATCATGCCTCAAAATGGAGTTATTCATTACAATTAATATAAATTGTATCACTCTGTTTAAAAACTACACGGAACAGCAAAAGCAAATGAAAAACTGAAGCAGTAGGTAACATTAAGTAAGCTGCCAAATGAATATGTTATTATTTAAAGTAAAAATCAAATTGATAGCAATACAGAAAACAAAGTAACAAAGGTTTAGAGAATGTTTAACTAGACTATTCTGTTCTAATTAAACTATAACATAGTCTAGATATACATTTGTTTGCCACATTACAATAACTATTATGTGTATCTATTTCCTCGTTAAGATTCAAAATTCAAGATTTTGTAATATTTTCGACTTAAAACCCAAGACAAGTTTTTTTCGGGTGGGACACTCAAGCATTGGCAATCCTGCATCAAAATATGAAGGGGTAACTTTGTTCAATTATTTTGATTTATTAAATTTCAGAGCTGGGTCTGATAGCCGGTTCTGTCTCGAAATCTGCCAGCAGGCAGACGACCTTAGTCCACCATTGGGCAATGAAGAAGAAGAATTTCAGGACTAAAACGTATATGGACTAGCATCTCACGTCAATAGTCAGGCTTTCTGATGGGAGTTTTCAGGGTTTCCTTGCATGCGACACGCAGATCTGGGGCAGTTACCCCAAAAAGTCCACCCACCAACACCCATGGTTCATGGTCTACAAGAGGCTCACCGATGTTCCACCCTCTTTCTAACTGGTAGAGGGGCTATATAACTGTACGGAGGTGAGGGGTAGACAAAAGAAAATAATTAAAAAGTGAATATAATGAGTTAAAATTGTAAAATGATGTAAATGCCCATTAAAATAAAAGGAATACTTCAATTTGAGATTAATGAACGTTGTCAGATATAAAAGAGAATAAATTTACTATATTTACAATACACTGCATTTATTTAACCAATACAGGAAGACCGAGTTAAGCCACTAGTTACTTAAAAATATTTAACTTAAACCGAAATCCTGCTGGTAATATATTAAAATTGTGAACTTTAACGTCTAGCGATAAAAAAAAGTTGTCTAAGTGTTTGCCAGCTGCAGTTTAAAACAGAAATATATAAAATTGTAAACCATTTTTAGACAAAATTTCATGTGTTATTCAAAATTTCATGTCTATGATGAGTCCATTCGTCTTTATTATTAGACTCTAAATTAGCTTATTATTTTTTTAAATGCACTTTTTTTTTAAATTTTATGTTCCTTTTTCAATTCCTTCTATTAGCTCACACTCTCTATATATATCTTGTTCACATTTTCAATCGTTCATAAAATACTTCTTATTCATCCACTCGAGTTCAAATACATTTTTTGTTTGAACTTGTAGTGGATGAGACTGGATGTTCATACAGTTTTATCAAATATTAATTCAGTAATTAAATTAAATCAATTAATTTTATTTTTTTGGATTTATGTTGCATATATCTACCAATAGATGGCGCCAGATAAATTTTAAAAAAATGAATGAAAATTATTTATAAAGGACTTTTTGTAATAGAGTGAAAAAAAGAAGGAATTGACTTTAAAAAATTTGTTTTTATGTTGCTTGTTTATTAGTAAGCAGGAATCTTTTCTTGATAAGCAAAAACTTCTGCACATTAACAGCATTTGGATATAATTAGGATCACTCTAAATTCATGTCTGTTTTTTGTTCTATCTGTAATGACATATTGTTATACTATTTTTAAAAATCGCTTATCATTGTGAAAAATTTTGCATTGTTTGTAAATGGAGGGTATAATAGATCGATCAGCAACACCAAACATCTTTCTAGGTCAAAAAATGTTTTGCACTTAAAAAAAAAAAAAGTTGTCTCGTGTCATGTCTGCCACAAATGGAAGTAACCTATTTAGACACATGAAAATGTGATTTTCGAGTCAATTTTGCTGCATCACTTCAATATCGATGCGATTACTCGATCTAACAATACTTTTATAGCTAAGTAACTGATAATTGCAGTACAATTTGAGAAGTAATACCTAGAAAATACGCGATGGGGGAATTCGAACCCAAAACCAGTTTAAATTGGGGTGCAAATTTCCATATTAATACATATGAATTATGCTTCATTGAGATCAAAGAACTCACTATAGCGCTAGTTCAGAGCAAAAATGCAATGGTTAATACAATTGCACTTTTTTGTATAGTTAACTTTCTGGGTATTTCCACCTTCGAAAATATTTCCACAATTATTATTTGAAATAAATGCTTGGCAACAACGGAAAATATTCGGCTCGTGACCTAGTGGTAACTTGATCAGTTATTGTGCAGGTTCGAATTCTCTGGGGGGGGGGTCAGTTACAGTCACTGCTTTCGGGCTCTGTGCCACAGGTTTCGGGTTCGAATCGTGGAGGTGCCACTGGATGTTCAGTGGTTTGGAATCCACTTTATCGTTCTCACCCACATCATTCCCAATCATTCCCAAATTGTAAAGGGGCTACTCAGGTGCAGTAGTAGATGGGGTGTAGTAGTAGTCCCTGCAAAAACGAGGAAACTCGATGGCGATTGGAATAACGTGTATAAGGCGTCTCGCATCGATAATCAAACTGCCTGGTGAGAGTTTTATCCATTTTTTTTTCTTTTATCGTCCCCCTTAAAAATTCGAACACCATCAGTGGGTTGTTCGCGCCTTACACCAGAAGAACACCGATGTTCAACGAAAAAAATGTCAAGCAATAAAGGAAAAAAAAATGAAAATATTGTATACGATGAAGACGTTCCACATTCAAAGCAAAAACAAATAAAAAAAATTTTCTAAGTATAATTAAAAAACAAATCGGAAGGAAAGAAATTGAAAAAGGTATGAAATAGAACATCGTCTTACCTATCTCACAAATGTAAAAGTTCATTGATTCTGTCTCACCTTTATCAATTGTATCAATTATATAACACAACAGAAACATTTTGTTCCGATGTTCGAAATATGAAGAAATATGGAAACAAGCTGCAGTGCGGATATAGAGTTCTATTCTATTCCCGGATTTTCGATTTGGCTGAAGATGAGCATTACAAAATTGTAACAATCCCTTCGTGTTTTACGTAAATTTTTGTAATCTCGTCTGTAACGAGTAACTTTAACTTTCTTTTATATCGTTGTTTCTAATTAGTGCTCAAAGTTTTTATCTTTCCAATTTTACAGTGTCGTTGTCTAATCGATCAATGGATTCATCTACTCATTTTATTCTGCTTATTTCTTCTTTTTTGTTGCTGTGCATCCTTTCATTTCAACCAAATTATGTTCCAAAGCCCGACTCGTGGCTCAGTGGCAACGTGCGCCGCTGGTGAGCATGAGGGCCGAGGTTCCATCCACTGATGCCATTGTTGTAAACACTGTTCCAAATACGAGGAGATTCAATGGCGTTCATGTCATTTAGTATCTTTCCTCGTTTTTCGGAATACCTGGTGGATATTTTTCGGGTTTTCGCCCATACGAGGCGCAAATGTAGAATAGTTCTCCCTAAAAACCTGGAGGAAAGCACTGCCTTCCTTCTTCAGCGACACGAAGTCAAGTCAGACTTCTAGGCTGGCTTGGACTTCGGTGCCCCAGGTTTCGGCTTCGAGTCCCGGTGATGCCAGAGTTGTTTAAGCCGTAGATCCACACTACTGGAATTCACTTTAAGCCGTAGTTCCCAGTCTCATAAGACCGTAGAGCATCATACAGCCCAATCAAATTTCTTCTCACCCACATCATTCGCAAACTGTAAAGGGGCAACTGAGCTTTAGGCACAGTGGTGTGGTGGTGTGTAGTAATAGTATACAAAAAATATATGTTTTAGTAAGCTGATCCACCCCTGAAAGTTTGTCCCATGATCGTTGGATCATCCTGTATATTAATTAAATAAATATAATTCAATTATTCAATAAAAATGGCATAAATTGTGTGCGATCATTGATAGTTTTTCTGCTTCATTACTGTTTTGTTTTTAATATTTATTTATTTTTCTTCTTCTTCAGTTTGTTAAATTATCGAGTTACAATAGTTGAACCCATTTTGAAACATTTCGTTCATTAAATTTTTGTATTCAATATGTCTCGTGGCAGAATGCTTCTTTTTTTTTTTTTTTTTAATGACAATCAGAATGTTAAAAAAAAAAAAAAACTAATCTTCAACAAACATCAACACTACCCATCCTATTTCGTATAAGCCACTCTATGTTATGAACACTCCTGGCGCTAACAACAAACAAACTGTGAAATTTTCAGCGAAACCGGTCGAGTAGTTTTTGAGTTTATAGGACGCACACGTGCGAGCATTGCCTGTTATTTACATTACTAGTTGATTCATTTTTCTGTGAGCAAACGTTTTAAAGGCAGCAAAGTGAACCACCCGAGTCCTCGAACTGAACGGGGCATACTTGATTCGATACATTGAACCGTACCATTCGATTCGATACATTGTGATTCCAGTGTATCGAGTCGATCACTCTCTTTTGGAGGCGCATTCCAGATGCGCTTCACCGGGTCAGTGTGTCAGGGGAGAAGGGGGAGGGGAGGGGGTCCCGTGGGTGCAGGATGTTCGGAGGGAGCCGGATCTGACCCACATTCCGGCGGTCCTGACCCGGAGAAAGCTGGCTTTCGTTTTGGGGCGAGAACGGAGAGGGAAGGGGGTCGGCTGCAATGGTTATCGAATATTTTATCATCTATATCATTTTCTGTAACACAACAGCTGAATGAACAGAGTCGGGATTCGACTCTATTTTGAAGGAATCTCAATGAGAAGTCTTCGTAAAAATTAATCTCTCGGTTCCTTTATAGAAAAAGTTTTTTTTTTTTAAATTCAAAATTTTGAGAATTCATGTTAAGTTAAGCAGACCTTTCAATTGTATCCTTCAAGCCAGTAGCAAAGAGAGTGACTGCTTTTAGCAGCAAACCAAGTCAATGTTGAGAGTCTTTTCTCAGCACTGAGGCTCATCAAAAGCTATCTTGGATAAACCATAAATGATCTTATGAAAGCTATTCTATTTTTAACAAAAAATATGATTGAATATATTAGTAAAAGAGCGTCATAGTGCTTAAAATATACCATTTCCATTTGATTGTCTTCAGTTATTCTACACTATTTTCTTACTAGTCAATTTGGTATTGCTATTTTTATGAGGCATACATGTTTGTAGGGCCTGATGGCTGAGTGACTAGCGCTTGGTGCCACAGTTTCAAGTTCAACTCCCGGCGGTGCTATGGATGTTTGTAGTGGTTTGGAATCCACTTTAAATCGTAGGTCCTGGTCTAATAGGACTGTTGGGCGTACAACCTACCCCATAAAAAGGAAACATCTCATGTCTCGAAATCTGCCAGTACGCAGGCAGCATCGGCCCACCATGGGGTTGTTGCGCCAATGAAGAAGAAGAATATAATGTAATTATATTAAAAGTTATACTCTGTTGAATGAATTTACTATAAAAAATTTTTTTAATCATATCCGTTTCTCTAGCCCATTGTTATCATTCGCATGCTGGTGTATTCAAGTCAGAATCCGATGGCAACGTACATTACAATCACTGTTTTCAGAAATGAGTAGACTGGATGGCGATTGTGGCAGGATGTGTAAAGTGCCTCACATTTACGTTTAGGTTCCCTGATGCGAGATATCCTGGTTTGTAAATGCGGAACAGCTACAACTAAAAGTCCTCCCTCCATCGCCTGTTCTTGGATACATAAATGAAATACAACCTTCACTGATACTCACACAAGACATGTTTTCCTCTAAGTCCTCTTTGAGAACCATCAGTCTTTTTCGAAACGTTCTGTATAAATAACAAGGTTTTTTTAAACTAAAAATTAGTTTTCAGAATATAAGATCTTTAAATCATTTGAAATTCAAGACGAAATATTCATGAATCATTTCACACAAGTACACTATTTTTTCAAAAATTAAAGAATCAGTTCACGAAAAAAGACAGCAACTCTGCACATTTATAGTTTGATCACCGATTCCCCCAAAAATGTTAAACATCTGTTTTAAAAGCGGAAATGGGCGAATTGATTACTTGTTAGGGGTGCTGCTCAGTCATTTGTGACGCAAAGTTAAGAAAAAGTTTAATAGTTATTTCAGAATATTTTCATCTTGCTTTTCTTTTGAGATTATCTGACTTAAAATTCAGATTCTTAAAAATTAAAATGATTTCTATTGTGATCAAACCCCCACCGAAACGACTTTCTACCTCTATGACACAGCTGACACCATTTGAATCCGTCTGACTTGCTAATTTCCCATACAATCGATAGTCATACTGTACTTAGCATATTCTGATGCAACATTTTTTTTTCGGTATGCCACGTCATTTTTAAGAAAATTTGCTTGTTTTTGGTTGTCACTTGTTACAACTTTCTGACTTTTTCCTTATTTTTGGAAACTAATGTACGCCTTCTTCTTGTTAAAAAGTTAATGTAATTTGGTATTTTTTCTCTTGAAGACAAAAATCTTCTTCCTCGAGTTTAAAGCTCTGACATAATCTTCCTGTCCAAACAATCATCGTGTTGGGTAGTGGCGACAAACCATTGAGAGCCCAGACGACCTCGTAGAGATTTTCTCAGTTCGAAACACAATGCATTATTCACCCAACTCTAGATCTGTACAATATGTAAATCCGCATATAATAATACAATGCAGACAATTCAAAATCACAGTCATCATGATGATGTTATCGGAGACCTCACGGTGTTGATGAAGAATGGACATTCAGGACCTTTGATGTCAAGGAGAGCCACGTTTAGATGGCGTAGGACAGACTACGTTTAGCTCACATTTAAGTAACGTAGGAGAGATCCCCCATTTAGCCACACTTTGGTCTCGTAGGAGAGAACCACATTTAGCTCACATTTAAGGGTCGTTGGAGAGAACCACATTTAGCCCACACTTAAGGATCGTAGGGAGAGAACCACATTTAGCCCACACTTGAGGGTCGTAGGGAGAGAACCACATTTAGCCCACACTTAAGGAGAGAGAACCACATTTAGATGTCATAGGACAGACCCATGTTTATCCCCCATTTAAGGGCCGTAGGAAAGGGCTACTTTTAGGTCTTAGGGAGAGACCCATGTCGTATGTGAGAAACCCCAGAAAACTCTGACATTATAACTGGACTGAGGGTGCGAGTCATTATATTTTCTATCAAAATCCATATAGTTTTTGAAAGCAGCGACCGTAACTCATACCACCAGCCGATTTGAAACTAAGTCTTCCTTTTCGTGAGGTGCACATTTGAATATTGAGACACAACTTGCGCTATTACATATATACATGGGGGGTGTGTGTGGGTGCACGAACAGGTCACCAAAAGGCGATATGGGAAAGTCATCGCCTTCCTGTAGGACTTTTAAAGGTGAATGCCCTGAGTTTGCTTGTTATATTGGATAGCTTCTACCAAGGCTCTATCATTGCGCTTTACACATTTTTCACGATATCCATCGAGTCACTTCATTACTGAAAATAGTGACCACAACGAATGCCACCAGCAGATTCGAACCTTATCACCGGACCACGAATCATGCAGTCCCTTTTATTGATGTCAAGGTGCATTTTTATTCTTTTCTTTATTATTGTACTTACAACTTACACCCGCTGAATAAATTTTTGTTCCTCTAAAAAAAATGATCTCCAAACGCGCCAAAATTCTGTTCCACTGGGTCATGACGTCACTTCCTGTCAAATGAAGGTGCCAGGGCAGCATTCCACACGACCTTCGAATCAACTGTGACCCGATGGGAACACTTTTTCTCACACCGGTTCGGCTGCTGAAAAAAAAAAAAAAAAAATTCCTCATTAACTAAAAAATAAAAAATAAAAAAATGATGAGCCAAAATGGTTCGAGAAGGTATGCGGTCAGTCTTCTGAAGAGCTGTGTAAGGTGCAAACGTGATGTTTTTCTCGCGCGAGGTTCGTGGCGACCGTACAGGGCAAAGGTGACAATAAAAAACACTATAAATGTAAACAGAGGTTCGTGTTTATTCAAGACAGATTTACATAAACGGATACACTGTTATCGTTCTATATCCATGGCAAACAACATCTTAATTTCAAAATGAAGTTATTTTATAATTGTTTTCACCAGAGTTGTCAGTGGGTTGTAGGGACGGAGAAAATTAGCTTCTAATAAATCTTTACTTCATCCACGGAATGGATGCGATAAATCTGTAGCTGGCACTGCTCCCTTAAGGGAAATGCATTAAGGTGTCATCCTTTTCGATGCCCGTTCCGATTTCTGGTGACTGACTTTACCGGGTTAAGTGTTTGACCCCCAAGTCAAAGTTTACTGGGTTTAATAACAACAACGGGATTTTGAACAACCATTTCAAAGATTTAATTAGGAAATCGCGATTTTTTTTTCTTTTTTTCTTCTTTTCTGGCAAGCATTATACTACAACGAAGGCTTAATATAGTATAATTATAAAAGCGTGAAGTGCGTCAAAATTCATTTTTATACCGTCTGCTTTTCACAAAACCTTGAAATTACTTTCGCTTTTCTTTTTTTCAATTCCTTCTATTAGCTCACGCTCTCCCTATATATATCTTGTTCACATTTTCAATCGTTCAGAAAATACTTTTGATTCATCCACTCACATTTAAATACATTTTTTTAACTTGTAGTGGATGACACTGGATGTGAATACAGTTTTGTCAAATATTAATTCATTCATTAAATTTAATCAATTAATTTTAGTTTTTTTTTAGATTTAAGTTACATATATCTACCAATAGATGGCGCCAGATAAACTTAAAAAAATGAATGAAAATTATTTATAAAGGACTGACGGAAAGTAGGAATTGACTTAAAATTTTTTTTTTTTTTTTTTTTGTATTATTGTTTTCTCGTACGCATACTACAACGAAGGCTTATAAAATAATTATAAAAGTATGAGTGCTTCAAAATTCATTTTTTTACACCGTCTGCTTTTCACAGGACCTTGAAATAGCTTTCACTTTTTTTCTTTTTAAACCATTATGACGCTTTGTTCTCTCTATGAAATTCAGAAACAAAAAAAGGGGCGTGTCTCAATATAAGAGCCAATTTGCACGGCTTGTGGGCGTAATTTGGCGTTGGGTCAAATCCAGCAATAATCAGCATTGAACGTAGAAATAGAACTCTGACTTGGCTCCATATCTCTGAAGAGAGGGCAGTGCCTTCCGGGAACTACCCCGCATAGAGAGAACTACGTCGCACTGCGTACGGTATGGGAGAAAATCTGGAAAACGCCTAACAGGTAGTCCGACTCACAAGGCAAAAGGCTGAACATCACAAACGCCATCGAGGCTTCTCTGTTTTGAAACAGTGTCTACAACAAAGCCGCCAATGGATAGAATCTCAGCCTAATGCTCACCAGCGGCGCGCGTTGCCACTGAGCCGTGAGTTGGGCATTGTCGACAGTAAATATTAGAAATGATAGTTTGTTTATTGTGGTGCAGTTCAAAATAAACCACCCTTCCATATCTCTCCGTATTCAAGACAAAACTTTCTTGAGATTCAATCTTGGATTTGTGTAGAAATAGGTTTTTCTGTTGAGCTTAACCATTGTCTTTTTCGAGTAACATTTGCATAAAGTATTCAGGTTTCACCTTCAATTATTAGACTCTTCAAAAAAAGGATCAGTTTCATTTTTTGTGACTAGTATTAGTAAAATATTTACTCGTGGCTCACGATTTTGATCGTAAGCTCATGTAGAACTCAAAACCTTTTCCTATCATTTTTAGGTGTTCCACTACTTTTGTTGCGAGCCTATATGATATCTGGTTGGTAGACTCCAGTCTACCAACTAGTTCTCTATTTATTATGTGAGGTTCTGACTCTACCAGTGCTTTGAAGTCATCATTGTATCAACTTGTACTAGTCAACCACTTCTCTGTTCATCTTCAAGACTAAAATTCTGGACTTTTAAATCAATGTTGAACTTGACTTTCACTTATGGATTGTAACACTTTTCCCACAGGAAGAGTTGTAGCATTTCGTTCCCAAGAGAGGAATGTATATTCTTTAACAAGTACATAATAACAACTTATCACTCAAAGCTGACAGCAGATAAGCGGTGTTGCGGATAGTTATATTACATGCAATTGGTGTTTTGTACTAATGAGAACAACCTCAAAACCTTTGTACTAATGTACTAATGTCACTCAAATTTCATAGCATATATTCGGTATCATGGATAACGAGACCTTATGAAATCAGCTTTTGCCTAAGCGATCTTCACAAGTCGAAACAATTACAGATGGAATATGGACTACGCCATGAGTTGTTTCATCGTGATGGGTGTCAGGCCGTGGGCTGAGGAAGTGTCGACTCCAATGGGAAGTGAGGGAAGCTGACCCCTTCTCTTGACGGATTTTCTTAAAGGGGTTTCTAGAAAGAAAAGAGAAAGAGTTCTGCGACAAATTGACAAGAAATGTTGTTTTTATCTAAAGTAACTGAACAGACCAGAGATTCCGCCTGTTTTCGAAGTGAGCTCCTTTGTGGTTTCGTGTATCACGCCGTATGATAATTGAGATCTGCCGCAGACCAGGCAATTAGATTCATAGTAAATTCTAGAACTCTGAAAATCTCCAACCTTGGAGTGTATTGCACTTGTGAATCAAATTATCTTTAATTTTCATTTTTTTTTATTGTAAATAGAGGTCTGTATATATATATATATATATATAAATTCAAGTGTTCCCATGAACCTGAAAGTGGCCATCTTCTTGGAGCCGTTATAAGTCTAGTATAAGTCGAGATGTCATAGGATCCTGGATACACGGAAGAAATCTTTTGAGTCGTTTCTGAAGAATTTCTATGGAGTCTAAACCTAAAAATCATGATATGACGAACATGTCATTTATCATATTCCGTCATGTGTCTGGAATAATATAAGGATAATGGAGCGTAGAATACGAGATATGATATTAACTTTAAAAAGGGAGTATCGAAATCAAATTTGGGCGTTTATATCGACTTGAATTCAAGTAAGTTAAAAAATCCCCACATTACTTTCCCGTTCAACGTAATGTATTCAGCTGCTTGCTTTATGTATCAATGTGGTTCTGTTGCATTGGCTACTCTATATGCAGCTGTTGTTGAACGTCTGTCATCCGAAACGCTTCGCGACGAAAAGTCTCATGTGCGCTTAAAATACGTGCATCGTTGGATCCGTTTCGCTCCCTAGCTGCGTGAAGAAATGCCACTTCGGACTGTCGCAGTTAACCTCCACTTGACTGGGAATTAAACTCCAGACGATCTTCGTGTGCTTGCGTGATTCGATCGCGTGTTTTCAAATCGGTGACTTCCGGAATTCTTTTTACAACGTTAAAAAAAATAATTCCTGTTCCTGAAAACTTTTCAACTCTGCTTTGTTTACGAATCAATCAGTTTTAACGACTCTTATTAGAATAATTTTTTTATTTCTAATAATATAAATGTTTTTCACGCTTGACTGCCAAATGCTGAACACTCATCCAGGTTAAAAAGCTGCACGTTTTATTTTAAAATAACTATCATCTCTTTACAGAATCGAATTAAAGTAACTCAGCTTTTACTATTCTAATTATACAAATACCGTAATACTCCTACTTATTTATATATGTATATACACTCAAGAACCAAAAATTATGACCACCTGTCAATAATGAGTTGGCCCACCTTTGGCGCGCAACACAGCTTCAACCCGCCTTGGCATGGATGCCACAAGTCCTTGGTAGATGGCCGGAGACAGATTATACCAGATGTTTGAGCAACGGTCACGCAAATCCGAGATATTGCGAATTGGTGGTCTTTTAACTCTGAGCTGCCGTCCCAGGACATCCCAAATGTGTTCTATCTGATTGAGATCCGGTCAGTTAGGCGGCCAGGAGATTAACTGGAATTCAGCATCATGTTCCTTGAGGGACATGTACATTGAGGAGCAACTGTTCGCCTGGAAGACGGCGTATCCTGACACGGCCATCGGCGAGATGAATGACAAACCGTGATTCATCTGATCAGGCAACTCTCTCCCCACTGATCCATGGACCAGTCACGATGTTCCCGGGCCCAGCGCAGGCGCAGTTGGCGATGATGCTTGGTCAGCAAAGGCACACTAGTGGGACGTTTGCTGCGTAGCCCCATATCCAACAGTTCCGCTGAACAGTGTGCTCCGATACTATTCTACTTGGCCCTGCATTGTATTGGGCTGTCAGCTGAGCCACTGTCTGGCTCCGGTTTTTGCTTCACCATGCGAGACAGTCTCCGACGACCTTTTCTTTGATAGCGTGTGGACGTCCAACACCATGTCGTCTACTGCTGGTTTCACCGTCATTCATCCACTTTGCATAAGTACTAACAACTGTAGATCGCGAACAACCCACGAGTCGTGCAGTTTCGGAAATACTTGTTCCGAGCCTTCGAGCCATTACAATCTGCCCTCTATCAAAGTCGCTTAGATACGCAGCCTTTCCCATCACACAAAAAGTAAGTGAAAGAATGATTCTTCAGACTCTCCAGCAGCAGTTAAATACCACTTCCACCTGATCACGTGCCTTCCATGTCATCCAGGCGAGTTCATTGCAAAATGTAGGGGTGGTCATAATGTTTGGCTCTTGAGTGTATATATATATATATATGTGTGTGTGTGTGTGTGTGAGAGAGATATATGTGTGTGAGAGAGATATATATGTGTGTGTGTGAGTTGTGCGTGATTACAGGGTGATTATAATTAAAGTCCCACTTTCAAAATGCTGTAAAAAACACTCGTCACAAGGAATGCCGCGGAGTGCCTTGTAGTTTGGGATGGGTTTTCCACTGACAGTGTCACAATTATTGAATGACTTAGAAGTCATTTTCCGTCAGAAAAACCGAAACAATCAAGCACATTGAACACTACAGATGGTTTAATGTGTAACTCATGCCAAATACGTTGTCATTTCGATTCAAAATATTCCTGGCAGCAGAATTTACTTTCTTTATGCATCTAACAACGCCATCTATTAGCACATTTTGGAACTTTTTTTTTGATGTCGTATTGTTTCCTCCTTCAAGTATCTTCTGCTCAAATTTGAACTCATTATGAAGAGTGGTTCGTTTTTTACAGCATTTTAAAGTGGGACTTTTGAAAGTGAAAATCACCCTCTATTTATATGTTTATGCGATGCGACTTTTGATAAAATAAGAGATGTTTTGTACCTTTTTTTAGTATATGTTTTTTTGCTTTTTTTCCCCAGTCAAATGCAAACAATTAGGTTTCTTGTTGGTGTTAAATATGTGACTTATTTTACATGTAGAAATGTTAAAATCATGCTTTTCACCACTTTTTTTTTTAATAATCAAATACGAGTTTTTCTCAACCTTAAAAAGAAAAAAGATAGCATTCGGTTCAATGTTTATTTTCCAAGGACATTTTTAAGCAATTTAATAATTAGAAATAATTATTAATTAAGTTTAATCTAATATTATCAATAATTTAATAACGATATTTTGTATTCTTTATAATTTAATTATTAATTAATTAATATATATAATAGCATTTTGTATTAATTAAATTATTAATTAGAATAAATTTAGTGATGTACACGATAACTAAACCCCATTTCGAATGGATGTCCTTCTGGATTTATTTTTTACTTATTTAAATTTAATTCATGGAGAAAGTGACCCGATGTAGCATAAAAATTTCTCATTTAAAGAAAAATGATTTACAAGGATTTTTGTATTTTTGTATAGGAATGATATACATTACGAGTCAAAATTAAAGTTCTTATTGTATTTCATATAATTTTAGAACTCTTTTTGACGTTCATTTTTTTTTTAATTTATAGTTAGTGCATAGCTAGAAATGACAAAAATATCTTGTTTTTTTTTTTTTTTGTTTTTTTTTTTTAGCTAAATAGAAATCTTAATTTTTAACTAACTTCACTAAATGAATGTATCAAATTCAGAGTTAAAAATTAGTTTTTGAGGTCATACTTTAAACACTAAGATGTTAAATTTTTTTCTTCTAAATATTTATTTATTTATTTAGTGCGTAACCGAAAATAAAAATCTTTTCTAATTATTTATTTAATTTTTCCGATTATAAATTTTGATAACAAAATTAGTTACAAATTTTGATAACTGCTGTCCTCTTTTTAAATGTGAGAAATAATGTGCTAATATTTACTAAGTGAACGAGATAAAAGATTATTTTTTTATTTAATTTCAAATATTTTCTTTAAATTGGAAAGGCAAATTTTTTGTTTTTTGTGTTCGTTTTTTTTTTTTAATTATATATTTTTATTTTATTTATTTATTTTCATTTCAACTGTCGCGCTATTATATGATATCAAATTATTTTTATTTTTCATATTTATAAACTATTTTACATCCACAATTTTATTTCGCATAACAAAAATAAAAGTATATGTGTGTGTGTGTTGTTTACGTTAATAAAATTTTTATTACGGCTGTGATCCATAAAAATACTTACAAGACATGCTATTTTGTTTTACATTACTATAAAAAAAATTTTAATTTTAAAATTTAAGTAATAAAAAATTTAAAAAACCAATTTTCAATGATATTTTACATGAATATTTTATTTTGCAATAAAAATTATTGAATGTTTTTATTAATTAGAAAAAAATATGTTTTTTGTTCATTCTCGATTAATACGAATCCATTTAAATTGAAAAGCAAATATTATGTTTCTATCAGTGAAAAAAAAAAAAAAAAATATTATGTTAGCACTTTAGTGAATGAAAGACTTATTCTTCTATGTTCTTAACCAGTCGATTATATTGCTTTCGTTTAATTCCAAGTTTTTAATGTATTTTTATGTTTTCTATTATTTATTTATTAAAAATACTTCATTCAAAATGTAAAGCCTGACCAATTCAAAGGGTCAGTCACTAAAGTATTGAATATGGTATCAAAATAAATTATAAAAATGTAATTAAAAATGTGATTAAATAAAGAAATGTTAAGTTGAATATCATAATGTGAATTAAATATTTTGTTCTGAAATCTTTATTTTATTTATTTATTTATTTATTTTTGCATTATTCACCGAAATTTGATTTTTAATCGAATTTACCAAAGGGAGCAAAAAAGACCATTTCTCAAAAGTTAAGAAGATGCTGTCCATATCTAGGTAAAATATCAGCAAAATATTTATCATCAATTTATCATTAATTTATCATTATTTATCATTTATTATCAGCAAATATGTATCCTATTTATCATTTATCAGCAAATAGTTATCATATTTATCATCTAACAGAAATATTTATCATATTTATCAGCAAATATGTATCATGATAATTTATTTATCATTTATCATATTTATCATTTATCAGCAAATATTTATCACGATCATTTATTTATCATTTATCAGTAAATATTTATCATATTTATCATTTATCAGCAAATATTTATCATATTTATCAATTATCAACATTGGGGTTGCATGATCCTAACGGATGATTTTTAAAAAGTTCGGTTTAAAAAAAGTACATCTCCTCGTGTCAACCGATTAGCTGACGCTCGGAGCTGAGCTGTTTTCGTTCCTGATTGTTTACGGTCTCTCTTTCTGAGGTCGTTTGGTCATCGATTTGCCGGCTGCAGAACATTGAACTCGTTCCTTCTGCGGTTATGCAGAGTGAACAAATCTCTTTTTTTTTTTTTTTTTCGAAGGAGACCTTTTTTATACCTTCGAGATGTTGTTTTTTGCCGGCCGAATTACCGGCAATTGTTCTGGCAAATTACTTTTGCTGAGGTAGAGTGATTCTCAAACTCATTACATTTAAGTTTTTTTAAGAGAAAGAATGTATTTTAAATTTTTGGATTGATTTAATTTTCTGTAGGATATACGTCACACACATCTTGACTGCGTCATAATTTGAGAAATTCTTTCACATATTAAGTCGATTCTTTTTTTTTTTTTCTTTCCTTCCACTTTTGGCCGACTCTAGGTGCAAAAGTAATGTAGCCTTAATCATATCAATGTTCTCTCATCTTTGAAATGACTTTAAATCCTAAAATAATTCAAAAAAATTTCCGACTTCTGGAGTCAAAATTTTTATTTATTCTTTATTCTTCTGATTCTTTTCCGTAATTTTACGTACTAAAATCTTTACTAATGAATTTGGAGGAATTTATCAAATAAATTCAATTTTTTTATTAAACTCATATATATATATATATATATATATATATATATATATATATATATATATATGACAAAGTATTTTTTAAATAGACGTCATATTTTCACTTGTTTAAAAAGATATTCTTGTACTCTCAATTGGCTTACAAAAAATACATACATCCTATAAAAAATACCGTATCCAGTGAACAGGTTTATATAGAATAATATTATAGAATAATTTAAGACAAGCAAAAGAAAACTGTACATCTTAACCACAAGATGCTCTATTTATAATACATTCAAACTTTTTTTCCTTCTTAGTACGAGAATAGCTTCTTTAAGATCTTCTTTTGTGGATCCAAGACAGCTTTTTATAAAGCCTCAGTGGATAAAAAAAACTGTCAACACTGATTTGGTATGCTGCTAAAATAACTGTTTTGCTACTTGTGGTATTATGGAAGGACAGAATTGAATGACCTCTTTAACATTCCATTTTAACATTTATACATAGAATTTTGGAAAAACAAGGATTGTTTTTATAAAAGAACGGGTAGTTGGATTTTTAAACCGACTCCTATAAAAATGCTTGACCCTGACGCCGACTTCCCTCATTTGCTTAAAATACTCGGAGCTTTTTACACTCCCATTGTTAATGAATTATTTTATCTTCCTCCACTAAATCTCACCTATAGTTTCATAAGTTTCTAACCTCTAGTTTCACCATAGGTTTCTAACTTCCTCTAAACTCAGTTTCTAATCATTGAAACTATGCATTGGCAAACTGCAATGCTCCACATTGCTTTTGAATTTACACCATATATAAATATTGTGAATTGCACATACTTTCTTAGCTGTGTTTTCCTTAAATATTACAAATTGAATGAATCTTGTACTAAGCAATACGTCTTGGATGTCAATATAAATCATATTTTTTTTCTTATTTTAATTTTTTGTTTGTCTTTCATTATATTTATTAATAATGCTTATTGATATCATTTTTGAATCACTGAAACATCAATAGTGAATACATGAAAAAATAATTTTTCAGATAATTGTTCATACTTGTTCATCTTTCGAATCTCTATGATTCTATTTGACTCCTGAATCCTTGCCACTGTTTCACTGAGGTTCATTGATTTTGTAACAATAAGTAACAAAGCAGGACGTTTCATCCGGAAGAAATTCAGTCTACTATCATTGAAACTGACATTGAACAATAGCATTTAAAATAATTAAAAACCAAATTTAAATTTAAAATATATATTAAATTTTAAATACATGTTAAATAAACAAGCATAAATCGAACACTCCATTAATAATAGCTTTAAACCTTTCAGTCAACAACTGAACGTTGTGCTACAGATTTTATGGAGTTAATATCAGTAAAAAATCCCAAATCCACCTGACAGTCCAATTAATATTTCAATAAGTGTAATAATACAGTAGAATGTTCTTTTTAAAAATGCACTGCTGAACACAATGGCTGGGGAAATAATTTTAAGAAAAGGAAAAAAAAAAAATTTCCAAGATCTCTGTAATCTTGGAAAGAAAAATGTGTACAGGGTATTTTTATCTGGGTACTTCTATTT
>BPLR01008370.1:0-29728 GCA_021605095.1 Caerostris extrusa | reverse complement strand
AAATGTTTCAGTATAACATCCTGCGTGACGCTGAAATTTGCTACCTATTGACTGTTTCAATAACAAATATTCTCAAATCAAAGTTTGTAACATTTTAAAGCATCAGCTATAGAAGCTTAATAAATTCGTGTTATAGATCAATAAGAAGCATTTATTGGTATTTAAGTTTCAAGCTAAGTTATTAGTTAAGCAACTTGCAGCAATTGGAAAGAAATTCTAGTTGAACTTATAAACCAGGATGAAAAATGATAAACACGAAAATACTATCAAAATTAGCTCAAGGCAGAAGATTATCCTACATGAAACTAATCTTATCAATCTGTTAAGAAAAGTTGAGCCATCTTGAGAAAACAATCTGGGACATAATCCATTTCAGTCGTTATCCGGGACACCTTAAAAACAAAGTGATCTACTGACAAAATTATAAGCCTAGTTTTGTTGACATTTCACTAAACTGCAGCACACACAGTTATGCTCTGTGAAGCACCTGTATCGCCAACAAAGAGTACCAGATCTTCTTCTAATATATCACGCTTGGATTGAACAATCAGGTGCTTCGAAGTTCCCAGCATCTCCTCAATTTTAACTCTATAATTTGAAAGAATTTACTAGAGGAACAACGTGCAGGATTTTCTATGAATAGATGTCGTATTGGATAACAACATTTTTTAAAAAGACGTGCATTATTTGAATAATACATGTATTTCTTTTAAAATTGCAATTGGCTCTTTTTTTATACATTATATCATTATCGATTAATCGATTGATTGATAATTATTACATTACATCCTTGTCCTTAATTTATTATCGATAAGTCGTTTTTTATTTTTAATTTTTTTATTTATTTTATTATTATTTTTATTATTTTAGCTTATTTTCTCCCTAGTTTTTTATTGTTTATTTTTTTGTTCAATATTGAATTATTAAATGTAATTTGAACCCGTCATTTCAAACTGTCAGTCTCTCATCACATAAATTTCACAATTACTAAAAAAAAATGCAAAAATTTTATATTTACGTATAATTTAAATATAAATGTTATATATATATATATATATATATGTATGCAAAATATATGTAAAAATCTAATCTAAGCTGAATTAACTTAGAAAACGCCTAGATGTAGAGATAATTAAAAGTGTTGACGTTGTTTTCAATTAATATCTCAAATGCTTACAAAAGATAAGCAGGTCTCAATTAGAGTGATCCCTAGCAAAATCTGGGATTTAGCTGATCGATTGACAGTTAAATCTTATGAAATTATATTTCATCATTTTTATTTTTAATTTAAATTTCTTTTTTCCTTTTCTTAAAAATTTCAATATAAAAAGCATTGCAACACTTAATCCACAGTAAAGAACATCAAAAAAACTATAAATTGGATTAGTTTTTAATTTGCTGAGTCTTAAAGCTTTTTACTCTGTGCATAAATGAAAAATATCTATAGAACGAGGATTCTGTTCTATTAATTGAATAATGTGTAACTGAGAGTTTTCGCTACGTAATCAACACTTTTATTGTTACTGACAGTACACTATTTTCTACTTTGGCAGAAAATCTGGTGTGAAAATAGTATCTTTTAAAGGATAGTGACTAAAAGGAGGTTATATATTTATATACATGGTGAGGAGTGACAGGGTGCATTGCTATTGTTAAATAAATTTTTTGTTGTTAATAATTGTATTGAAATTACTTTTGTTTCAATTTTGTTTGTTTTGTAACGTCCCGGGCTGTACTGGACCTATAATGGCTTCAGGGAATAGGGCTATTTTCGGGATCATGAGAACACTTTATTTTATTTACCATCGCTATATATATATATATATATATATATACACTGAAGTGACAAAAAGTCATGGGATACCTCTTAATAGCAGTGTCCACGGCCCTCCCTTTCGCCCGGCTTGAAGTGCAGCAACTCGACGTGGCATGGACTCAACAAGTCGTTGGGGAAGTCTTCTGCATAAATATTGAGGCCATGCTGTCTCGATAGACGTCCATAACTTTCTGTGCTTAAAGCCACGTTGATGGTGCAGGATTTTGGGCACGAACAGACCTCTCGATGATGTCCCATAAATGCTCGATGGGATTCATGTCGGGCGATCTAGGTGGCCAGATCATTCGTTGGAATTGTCCAGAATGTTCTTCAAACCAATCGCGAACAGTTGTGGCCCGGTGACATGGCGCATTGTCATCCATAAAAATCCCATCGTTGTTTGGGTACATGAAGTCCATGAATGGCTGCAAGTGATCTCCAAGTAGCTGAACATAAGCATTTCCAGTCAATGTTCGGTCCAGTCGCACCAGAGGACCAAGTCCATGCCATGAAAAAACAGCCCACACCATTACGGAGCCACCACCAGCTTGAACAGTGCCTTGCTGACAGTTTGGGTCCATGGCTTCGTGGGGTCTGCGCCACACTCGAACCCTACCATCAGCTCTTACCAACTGAAATCGTGACTCATCGGACCAGGCCACGGTTTTCCATTCATCTAGGGACCAACCGATATGCTCACGTGCCCACGAGAGTCGCTGCAAGCGATGTCGTTCTGTCAGTAAAGGCACTCGAGTCGGTCTTCTGCTGGAATAGCCCAAGAAAGCCAAATTTCTCCGCACAGTTCTAACAGACAAGTCCCTTGTACGTCCCACATTGATTTCTGCGGTTATTTGACGCAGTGTTGCTTGTCTGTTAGAATTTACGACTCTTTGCAGACGTCGCCGGTCTCGGTCGTTAAGTGCAGGCGGTCGACCACTGGTGTCCATGAGGTGGGATGTTATGCCTGAAATTTCATACTCTCGGCACTCTTGACAGAAGTGGATCTGGGAATGGTGAATTCCTAACGATTTCCGAAATGGCATGACCCATGCGTCTAGCTTTCCAACTAATTCTGCGTTCAAAGTCTGTTAATTCCGTCGTGCGGTCATCATCGTCAAAACCTCTTCACATGAATAACTCGAACTGAAATGAAAGCTCTGCGAAAGCACTGCGCATTTATACCTGTTCTACGCGATGCTACTGCCATCTGAAAATTTGCATATTGCTATCATGACTTTTGTCACTTCAATGTATACCTGGAGGCAAGTAGCTTCTGTCAGTAACAAATATCATCGAATACGAATGATCACGAGTAGAATCTTCAACCATTTTCCTACAAATACAATATGCATACTATAAATCTTATATATAGTTAATAATTATTTCCAACTTACTTATATAATTATTTGCAAATATAATTTGCTTCATTATAAATATGTATATTTTTTACGGCAAAGTTATAAATCAATTATTTCTGAGTGTTATTTCTGTTATCAATCTTTAGATACCCTTTGATTAGTTATAAATGATTCAGAAATGCACATTTTTCAATTCCTTCTGTTAGCTCACATATATATATCTTGTTCAAATTTCCAATCGTTAATAAAATAATTTTTTATTCATCCACTCAAGTTCAAATACATTTTTAACTTGTAGTGGATGACACTTGATGTTAATACAGTTTTTCAAATATTAATTCAGTAATTAAATTTAATTAATTAATTAAAAATTTTAGATTTAAGTTGCATATACCTACCAATAGATGGCGCCAGATAAACTTAAAAAAAATGAATGACAATTATTTATAAAGGTCTTTCTGCAATATAGTTGAAAAAAAGTAGGATTTGACTTTAAATTTTTTTTTTATATTACTTGTTATATTAAAATAATTTCCATTGCTAGTTCATATAGATATCATACTTTATATTAAAATTCATTTAATTTCGAATTATAATGATCTTTCTACAGTTTCGAAATATTACAGTATATCGAACATGTTATGTGATAACATATTTTTCGCATATTTTATTTGTACTTTTCACAGATATTTTTTAATTAAATTTGCCATATATATGTATATATATATTATTTATAATTATCCATTATATATATATGTATAATTCATACTGTTATATATGCCATTATCAAGTTGTTCACCTCCGAGTCTTAAAATATTAGAAAATTTAACAGTCAAGTAAACATTAATTTTTATTTATAACTACTTAATTAAACAATCATTTAGTAGCAACAAACAACATAACATTTAGATTATTTTAATGTTTTCGTTTTATTTATAATGTAAAGTAAAACATTGTTAAAATCTGGATAATATTTTTAAGGGTTAGCTAAATTTTAACATAACTTAGCTAATGATTAAAAATTCATAAATTAACTATGATGATTAAACATAGCTAATTTAATTAAGCATAACCTTAATATTTTAAAGTTTTCATTTATAAGCAAGGGGCCTGATGGCCGAGTGTCTGGCACTCTGTGGCGCCGCAGGTTTCGAGTTCGAGTCGCCGCGGCGCTATGGATGTTTGTAGGGGTTCACCAATCCACTTTAAACCGTAGGTCCCGGTGTAATATGACTGTAGAGCATTGGGCAAACTGGGACTGACAACCCTACCCCGTAAAAAAAAAACATCTCTGGTCTCGAAATCTTCCAGTTGGAAGACGGCCTTGGCTCACCATGAGGCTGTTGCGTCATTGATGAAAATAATGATAAGCCATTAATAATAATAAACTAATGACTGTCAAATGGGGGAAGCAAAGATGCATATTGTTGTCATTTTTTCAATCCCTTCTATTAGCTCACACTCTCCCTATATATATCTTGTTCAAATGAATAATAATTCTTTATGAACGATTCAAATCGTTCATAAAATACTTTTTCCTTCATCCACTTGAGTTCAAATACATTTTCTTAACTTGTAGTGGATGACACTTGATGTTAATACAGTTTTTTTCAAATATTAATTCAGTAATTAAATTAAATTCATTAATTTTAGTTTTTTTAGATTTAAGTTGCATATATCTATCAATAGATGGCGCCAGATAAACTTAAAAAATGAATGAAAATTATTTATGAAGGACTTTCTGCTATATAGTGAAAAAAAAAGTAAGAATTGACTTGACAGAATTGAATTGACTTGACATCGGTCAATCTTAATTGACAGAAGAAGAAAAAGGTAGCATAAAAAAAATTTTTTATATTTTTTTATGCTACCTTTTTCTTTCTTCTGTTCATTTAAGATTGACCGATACTATAAAATGGTAAATATTTTATAATTTTTATTTCTATTGTTTTAGATATGATGTTCATATTATTTTTAAATTAATATGAATCACTCATGTTTAATTTTTAGACGGACAACTGGTGATACATAGCAATGTTAAAAATGAAATACCACACTTTTCAAATGTTCTTAAAAGATCATTTATTGTCCATGCCTAGTGTAAAATATTGAATATACTTATGTAATAACTACTAAGGAAAAATGTTAAGTTCGTGGAATAAATAACAGTTGTAAAAATGTTTACCACACTCAACTTTTAAAGCTTTCACTCAGACATAACACAAACACAGAAAAACATATTTATGTTATGTCTTTACTGCTTGTGTATGGCTCTAAACCAGGGGTTCTCAAACTTTTTAATTGGGGCATTTCCACGAATATTGTAGGTGCACCATATACGAATTTCTAATAATAGCTAAGTAAAAATACAACAAAAAAAATAATGCTTTAAAAAATAGAATGAAGCGCATCTTAAGTTTTATTTATTCTTGCGAGAAACATAAGCCTGAATTATCTTAACGAGCTCTTCAATGTTTGAGCCTATATTTGATAGGTAAACTCTTATTTCCTTGTCAATACATTGAAGATTTCCTCTGTTATTACGCTTTATTGTGGTAGAGGGTTGAAAATCCTAAATCACGTAAATATGACATTGAAAATTACAGTAAACTTTTCAAAGCCTTTTTAGATATTAACATGCATTCTTCTTTTATAGGAATCTAAAGGTTTCAATAGACAATCCTTTTGGTTAATCCTCAATCCACGATCAGTGGATATAACTACTAGTTCTTCAATGAATGCTAGGTCGATTAACTTTTTATAGAGGATTTTCTCAGAGTACTACTTACAGGACTATTTATTGTTCACGCATAGTTAAAACTCTTCCATTATAAAAATATTGAATACACTTTTCTAATAACTATTAAGGAAAAAGTAAACTTTGAATAATAAATAACAGTTGTTACAACAGTTGCAGCTAGTCTCATAGGCGGCAAATAATAAAATAAAATAAAATGTGAATTATTTTAGCATTGAAAATCACATAGACTTTAAGACTTCTGGTAGCCAGTCGCGGAATTTATCGTCCCTAGTTACTCGGAAATATTCTTTGGCGCATTATCTTTGTTGGCACTTTTTATGTGAATAAAAGAAAAACACTATAAGAAAACAAATTTCTTTAAAGTCAATTCCTATTTTTTCCCCTATATTGCAGAAAGTCCTTTATAAATAATTTTCATTCATTTTTTTAAGTGTATCTGGCACCATCTATGGGTATATATATACAACTTAAATCTAAAAAAAAACTAAAATTAATTAATTCAATTTAATTACTGAATTAATATTTGAAAAAACTGTTTTAACATCAAGTGTCATTCACTACAAGTTCAAAAAAAATGTATTTGAACCTGAGTGGATGAATAAAAAGTATTTTATGACCGATTGAAAATTTGAACAAGATATATATAGGGAGAGTGTGAGCTAATAGAAGGAATTGAATAAAAGCAATCAGAAAGGTTAATTGTTTATTATGAGAGTTGTTTTTGATTGGAGGAAGATGTTTTCGATTGGAAAAGAAAAGAATAACCATATTTAATTTTATCTGGAATACTACAGAGGGCATTGGTGTTCCCTGGGGATCCTTTGAGAACCACTGCTCTAAAGCATTTCTTGGCCTATTAAATATATTTTTGCTACTTAATTTGCAACTTTGTTAAAAAGAATGTTCTTAATGTCATTTTCTTTCTACTTCATTATGAATTGGTTAATTTTTCCCCAATACATACAACTGATTAATTTTTCCCCATTACCTACAATTGGTTAATTTTCTTCCATTACATACAATTGGTTAATTTTTTTAATTTTCCCATTACCTACAATTGGTTAATTTTTCCCCAATACATACAATTGGTTAATTTTCCCCATACATACAATTGGTTAATTTTCCCCCATTGCATACAATTGGTTAATTTTCCCCAATACAATTGGTTAATTTTTCCCCAATACATATTGGTTAATTTTCTTCCATTGCATACAATTGATTAATTTTCTTCCATTGCATACAATTGATTAATTTTTCCTCATTACCTACAATTGGTTAATTTTCTTCCATTACATACAATTGGTTAATTTTTTCCCCAATACATACAATTGGTTAATTTTCCCCCAATACGTACAATTGGTTAATTTTCCCCCATTGCATACAATTGGTTAATTTTCCCCCATTACATACAATTGGTTAATTGTTCCCCAATACATACAATTGGTTAATTTTTTTCCAATAATATTTTTGGTACAACTTACAATTGATTACTATGATTTTGGGGAACATTTTTAAAAAAATTTTCAACATTACAAATGAATATTCTTTTTAACTACAATCGTAATGTTGAATATTAGATTTAAAGGACTTATGGAAGTGAGAAATATTTTAAGAATTAAAAGTATTTTGTAATTGCTAAATATCCTGAAAAGGAGATATAATATAAATTTAAATAATATCAAATAGTTTATCTCCTCAGGATTTTTTTTTTTTTACTTTTTTTCCAGATTTTACGTCGTCTTATTTATTAAATACAACCATCACAAAATATCAGGAGAATATAATAAATTACAAATGAGCATATTTGCTATTTTTATTATGAGCCCAAAACCATTGATTACATATTAAAATATATTGAACAACTATTAAATTTTTATATTACTATATTATTATATTGCATTTTTAATTCATTCTTCAGAAATTTCTTTATAATGTGGAGTAAAAAAAATCTATATGCAAGAAAGTGAATTATTTGGCTTTGTTAAATTTAAAAACGCGTATTATTGTTCTTTCTATAGTGTAGAATAAGTTTTTCAGAATCGAACAAATATTAAATTTTAATATAAAAATTATATATTTAATATATAAATTTTTAATTAAAATAAATTGATCAAATATTAAATTTCTATATCGATATATTATAATATTATTATATTCCATTTTGAATTTTCTACGGAAATTTCTTTATAATGTGGAGTAAAAAAATCTATTTGCAAGAAAGTGAATTATTTGGCTTTGTTAAATGTAAAAACACGTATTACGACGTTCTTTCTACATTTTAGAATTAGTTTTTCAGAATCACTTAAAAGAAAAGAAATAAAGAATATCCATTATTATATAGGTAAATACAACTTAACAATATGTTTTAAGACAAGCATGCGTAAGACAAATTTCACTGAATGCATAAACATCATTATCTCTCGCTCCAACTTGCCATCCAGTCGTAATGAATGCCAAGTTAAAGGTCCATTAAAGCAACAACTGCAACTAGCGTTACAGTTGTTGATTTCAGACCCAATAAATTTGGGGGAGATGGTGGAAGCATACGTGAACTTCTCTTATCAACAGTTAGGACAACTAGTAAATAATTTCCCAGATTTTCTTCCATAGTACATGTAAATACAGGCTATTTATTCCAGGTTATCTTTTATTTATTCCATTATTCTATTCTTTTGATTTATGTTATTTATTCCAGCTGTTCGTGGTATAATATCTATCTATACATCAATAAACGCTTCATATAAAAAAACAATGCTATCTATTGAAAACCACAAAAATAGTTTAAACATTCACAACGAAATATACTATTTCATGATAAGCAATAAATTGCATAAATAGAAGTCATGGACATACTACGTAAACCAGGGTGGCCAACCCAAATGATCTTGTGAGTCAGATTTAGATTAGATTTAGACCCACTATAGACATTTTTGGGAGTGAAAAATTGAAGCATAATCAGTTATTATTATTGTGTTTTACTATTATTCTTACATGTGGACATAGATAATATATTAATAAAGATACTAAACGCACATTGTAAAGAAATATATAACACCAGAAAGAAAATATAAAAATATATAAATATAAATGAAATAAAAAAGGAAATCATTAAAAAATATTTATTATTTTGCTAGTGCGATATTTGTTTCTCCACTCTATCACTTAGCTTTTGCAAATCGATGCGCGTGCATCATGGTTCGCAGAATATTATTTAATTATTTTTGTAAACTCGCAACTGTAAACTCATAAATAAAACAGGCAATATCTATCATATATCCGCAAGAATATTATTTTAAAATCAAAAGTTAGTTTTTTTCCTCATAATTTCGACAATTAATTTTTAAATATATGGATGCACACATGACGTCTTTTTTAATACAGTGGTTTTCACTACTTTGGCCATATAAAATAAATATGTTTTGTAAAAGTGCGATAAATTTTTTACGAGCCGGAAAAATGTTCAAGGCGGGCCACGGGTGGGACACCCCTGATGTAAACCATGATATATTTAAAAAAGGTATCTTCTGTACTATGGTACATCAAATTATCATTACTATGAAATTACCATCATCCTTACTTACTATGTATCAAATTTGATTTTAATGTTTAATGGGAAAACAATTTCTACATTTCAAGAAACAAATTTAAAAAAAAAAAATTAATAAAGGATTAAATTAAAGAATAATTACTAAATATTTAAAAAATAAACAGGGATTAAAAATATTTGATGTCGCTTTTTTAAATTTCCCAACCCTTTTGAATCTTTTGCTAATATTTTTGTGGAAATAAAACGTAAGAAATAAAGGCAAAAATTTTTAATACAGATACCCTTTACAGATTTCAGTATTTAGAGAGGAATTTTTAAAATGAGCAATGAGTATTTGTGAAGAATTTTATAAATTACAGTCTTAAATTTTTTAATAAGCATGTATGCATTTAAAATATAATATAAAATAGAATATAATACGAATTTAATAATAATTAAAAGCAAAATGTGTTAGCTAATAATTGAAAAATATACAGAAAATTAAAATTATTCTCACTGTTTTCTAACAATCTCATACATTCTAAATGCATGTTATACAATATACACGAAATAATAAAATACAAAACCTTTATAAAAGCATTGTATGAAATATATATGCAAAATATATAATTTTTGGCAAAATAAATATGATAATTTTTGACAAATTGTTAACATTCATTACTAATTTTCAGTATTTATGTTTCCAGTATTTTTTATTGTTTTTTCTATATAGTTTGTGAAATTGAAATTCTTATATAAACGCAATTTTAACTTAAAAAAAAAAATTGGAAAAAAAAAAATTAAAAAAACTAAAAATAACAAATATTTTCAAAATCCTTATTGGGTCGTTGCCAACAAATATTTTTCAAAACAAATATAGGACATCATAGTTATTTATTCGAAACCTTTTCAGGATCATTATTTTTTTACCATTTCCTTTCTTTCGTTATAATATATTAATTATTTTCTTTTCATCAAGATAAAATATTGCTCTACATAAAGAAATTGTTATTGCAATATAAGTCTTATGAAAAAATCAGGATAGTTCATATTCTGCTAACATAGAGGTGGTCAACCCATATGATCTTGCTGGCCACTTTGGAAATTCATCCTAACTCCGCGGGCCGCATATAAAATTATATATCCTATATTAGATTTAGACCCACTATAGACATTTTTTGGAGTAAAAAACTGAATCATGATGAGTTATTATTATTATTCTGTTTACTATCAATCTTACATGTAAACATAGATGACATAATAATAATAATAATAAACTCACATTGTAAACTAAAAATAACATATAACACTAAAAATGTAATGTAAAAATGTATATATAAATATAAACGAAATAAAAAAAATAAAATCATTAAAAAAATATTTATTTCACTAGTGTGATATTCGTTTCACCACGCTTTCACTTAGCTTTTGCAAATCGATTTCAATTTGGGTTTTGCACATTGTAATGAATGTTGTAGGTTAGCATCCGTTATGTTTGAGTGTGTTTTGAGTTTGGTCAATTCATTTTAGAAAAAAAAAAAAAAAAAAAAAAAAAACGATTCGCAGGTGTGTGTTGAACCAAAAGCGCTACCAACTTAAACTAAGAGTCTGGTTTGCTCTGCTATCAACAATCAAATGTGCGTATCTAGGGATAGTCACTGAAGTCACAGTTAATTAGACAGTTAATTTTTGAATATATGGATGCACACATAATGTAATTTTTAATACATTGGTTTTCACTACTTTGGCCATCATAAAATAAATATATTTTGTAAAAGTGTGATAAATCTCACGGGCTGAAAAAATATTTAAGGCCAGCCGCGGGTTGGCCACACCTGTGCTAATTCTTACAGCAGTTGTCAAAAAAAAAATAAGCAGTTTAAAATTTAAAATATCTACTATGACGAATAAAAAAAATTTTAAAATATTATAATATTTGTTTTTTTTTTAGTAACTATTTTTTTTTTTAATTTCTAAGCAACTCAAGATGCTTTTATCTCTGAAATAATAAATAGTTTATATTGATTAATGAGTATTAAATAAAATAAAAAAGATATTTATTCTGTTCCATTAATAAAAGTTTAAAGTTGTTATTAAGACTTTTTAAAAAAGTCTCAATAAAAGTATTTTTAAAAAATAAATTAATTTATGCTAACTGATCATTTTTAAGTTATTAATAATTTAGATTATTATTTTTTTAAATTTTTAATAATTCTTTAATTAATTAATATTTTTAAGCTATTAATTAATAATAATTAATTTATACTTTAATTATTTTTTATGTATATAAAAAGTGTCAATATAAGACAATTTATATTCTCATATTGGATCACATTTATTATAAAGCTGAGCTGAGGTTTCAACTGCCTGTTACTTACTGTGACTATTTATATGTTACTGTTATTTACTTATTGTGACTATTTGTGCTATTGTTACTTACCTACTGTGACTATTTACACGTTATTGTTACTTACTTATTGTGACTATTTACACGTTAGTGTTACTTACTAACTGTTGCTTACTGTCACTATTTATTTGTTATTGCTACTTACTGTGACTATTTACGTTATTGTTACTTACTTATTGTGATTATTTACACGTTATGTTATTTAACTGTTGCTTACTATTTATTTGATATTGTTACTGTTACTGTTACTTATTATTGTGACTATTTATGTGCTATTGTTACTTACTTATTGTGACTATTTACACGTTTTTGTTACTTACTTATTGTGACTATTTACACGTTAGTGTTACTTACTAACTGTTGCTTACTGTGACTATTTATTTGTTATTGTTACTTACTTATTGTGACTATTTATATGTTAGTCTTACTCACTAACAGTGTCTATTTTGGCAAGTGACATTTTTGTGGGATTTTCATCTACACTCATGTCCATAAATTAACACTAATGTCATCCACACAGAAATTGAACTCTAAAATAAAAATTTCACCTGTAGAATTATCACACACATCTTGAAGAAGAATATGCAAATTACAGGAAACCACCAGATGGCGCGGATCGTACGTCACAATGACGAGAGTGTAAAAGGGTGTATATAAGGAATGGTGGCAAAGATGTAAAATTGTTCACAAGCGCTTTAAAAGCCTTTCATTGCAATAACCGCACAGTTATGGCACAAAGGAAGCATTTGGATGATTTTTTACGGTAGAATTATCGGACGACTGGAATGTGGACGTACCCAGCTGGAAGTATCCGAGGAACTTGGAATCGCCCAGAGTGTCATCTCCAGGCTTTGGCAAAGATTCCAAGATGATGGTAATGCGAGTAGATGTTACAGCACAGGTCGCCCTCGAGTTACAACGCCGAATGAGGACCGGTATTTAGCAGTTACTGCCAAAAGAAACAGACGGAGCACAGCATCAGACCTGTCTCGTCAGCTCTCTTCAGCTACCGGTACGACGGTTTCAAGGCAGACCGTGTACAGACGTTTACGGCACATTGGTCTATATGCTCGTAGGCCTGTCAGATGTGTTCCACTTACGCAACTCACTGTCGCCTGCGATTAACCTGGAGTAGAGAGCATGCATTGTGGACACCGCAACAGTGGTCTGGTGTGATGTTTTCCGACGAGTCCAGGTTTAGTTTGCAGTCTGATTCTCGCCGGACTTTCATATGGAGAGCGCCAGGTACCCGTTACCACTAAGAGAACACCATTGAACGACACCGTTACGGTGGTGCAGGATGGCTCGTTTGGGAAGGAATTATTCTTGGTTCCAGAACTGACCTGCATGTTCAGAGTGTAACGATGACAGGCCACATCTATCGGGATGTCATTCTGGAACAACATGTACGTTTGTTTCGGGGCGCCATGGGTGCTGAATTTCTGTTTATGGATGACAACGCCCGTCCTCACCGTCTAAACATTGTAGACGAATGCCTTCAATTGGAGGATATCACCCGTATGGATTGGCCAGCATACTCACTGGACTTGAATCCAATAGAGCATGTGTGGGATATGCTTGGCCGACGAATTGCAGCCCGTCAACCCCCTCCCACCTGTCAACCGGAACTTTGGATGGCATTGCTTGATGAGTGGTGTAATATTCCCCAAGATCAGATTGATAATTTGATACTCAGCATGCCTAGGCGTTGTAAGGCCTGTATTGCATCGTCCGGGAGACATACTCCATATTAACCATCATACTAACCATGTTATACTGTTTTTTGTAAATAGGTTCTTTTTTGAAATTTGCTCCAGGGAGTAACAATCGCAATTTTTATTAATTATGTCAAACATATAGCATCTTTTTTGCTCTTTACCTTTTGTTTAATAAATAGACTTGACAAATAAGTCAAATTTGTTTTGCTTCTGTCTCTTTATTTGCCTGAACTTCATTATCCTTAATTTTTGGACATGAGTGTATAAATTGATCTAAGATATATGTAGAATTTTGCAACTGGGGAAAAAAAAACTATATAAGTTATTTTTGTTTATGTATATCATAAAGTTTTTACATTTCACGAAATCTAGTGAAGGGCTTAAATTAAAAATAAAAATATTTTATATGCCATTCTTAAAACAAAGAAGTCTTTAACAATTTCTGTTGTTAATTCTTGAATTCTCATTTCCTTTTTTTTTATATCCCGATATTCTAAACCCATTGAACCATTTTATCACCTTGTAAGTTTCATAAAACATTTCAATAGAAACAAATTTTACAAAATTTTTAATTAAACCCAAGCAAGATAAATAAGCTATAGGCACTAAAATCTAAGACAAACCTTTATTTTTCGGTGATTATTCATATTAATGTTATCTTAAATTATCACATGATGGTGAAAAATGTACTATTGAAACGTATGTTGAAGTAGGTTGATATTTTTTATTACCAAGTGAGAGCGACATCTAGTGAGAAAATTATTAATAAATTGTTTAATAATAATACTTTTATTAAATCAAATGCTCCCTAGATGTCGCCATGTGCTTGGATCTTCACTTTATCGCAGAATTATCAAAAGGATTATTTCATAATAAATATTAAAGTATATTATTTTTACTAATTCAATTAAATGAAATTTTGATGTAAGCTATTAAAAAATAAGCAAATGATGAAGACACTGTGATATTATATTTAAAATAAAATCGATGAATACCATGAAATAAAATCAATGAATTTTTCTTCCAAAATTAGTATTATGTCAATAACAAAAATACATCTTGTTTTTAAAAATTTTCTTTTCGACTGAGAAAAAAATATTTCTTTTTACTTAGATTTGACAGTTTTATAAATTTTATATAATAAAAAGTACAATTTAATAACAAAAAAAAAAAAAAAAAAAAAAAATTTTTAAGTTGCTATGAATTTCTGCTTAAAATTTTATATTCAACCCATTTTTTTTTTTTGCAGGTTTCAGCGTCATATCTAATATATAAAATTCTCGTGCCACAGTGTTTGTTGCCAAACTCCTCCGAAACGGCTTGACCGATTCTTATGAAAATTTTTGTGTATATTTGGTAGGTCTGCGAATCGGTCGTAAACTATTTTTTAAACCCTAAGTGATAAGGGTGGCCCACCCCTAAATATTTTTTCAAATTTTTTTGGCAAAATAATGTAATCGGTAACAATGTAGTGTTAACAATGGTAACAATGCAGTGTTAACAATGTAATCGGTAACAATGTAGTTTTTTAATTTTTTTTAATCGGTAACAATGTAGTGTTTTTTTTTTTTTAATTTTTTAGTCATGACATTACAGCACGTGAGTTTAAACAAAAATAAAGTCTTTAATCGGCTTCATTACAAAATTACATATATTTGTTCGCACACGTTGCTGGATGTGTTCGGTTGAGTGGCAAAAGCGAGGATTACCCCATGCTCACATTTTGATTTGGTTCATCGACAAAATACGTCCTGAAGACATGGATAGTTTAATTTCTGCAGAAATTCCAAATCCGTCTACTGATCAATTATTGTTTGATATTGTCATTACAAACCATGATTCATGGCACATGCGGCCATCTGAATCGTTCATCGCCTTGCATGGTAGATGGAAAATGTACAAAATGTTTTCCTAAAGATTTCACCAACGATACGGTCACACATGTCGACGGGCATCCAATATATCGTCGAAGAAGTACCGATAATGGCGGGCAACCATTTACTAAAACTCTCAGTAACGTAGACATTGAGATTGACAATCGTTGCGTTGTACCATATTCACCTTTTGCTGAGCAAAACGTTCAATGCTCATATTAATGTTGAGTTCTGCAGTTCGGTAAAGAGCATCAAATATATTTGCAAGTATGTGAATAAAGGAAGTGATATGACTGTATTTAGAATTGAAAATACCAATGTGAATGCTCCTCCATTGAATAACAACGATGAAATAACAAACTACCAAATTGACCGGTACATCAGCTCCAATGAAGCTGTCTGGCGTATCTTCGGTTTCCCAATTCATGAACGGGATCCAGCAGTTATCCCTTTAGCTGTCCATCTTGAAAACGGCCAGCGCGTATTTTTCAGTAATGAGACAGCGCTTGATCGTGTTATAAATCCACCAAAACTACACTCACCGAATTTTTTGAATTGTGTAATCGTGCGTATACTTTTAGTGCCTTCGCACAAACACTACTCTATTTAGAAGTACCACGCTATTTTACGTGGACTCAATGAAAAAAATGGATGTCCTGCAAGCAAGGCACACCAGTTGATGCATGTGCCCGGTTTATTAAAATCAAACAATTTGGGTCGTGTATATACAGTCAATCCAAGGCAGACTGAGTGCTTTTATCTGCGATTGTTGTTGGTTAATGTCACCGGCCCATAGTAATTTCAAGATATACGTAAAGCAAATGGACAACAGTATCCAACGTATAAAGATGCATGCTAGAAGACGACAATCATTGGGACAGTATGCTTACTGAAGCAGCATTAAGCTGTACAGGAACACAAATTCGTCTACTGTTCACTATAGTGTTGACTACATGTATCCTGGCTCGAGCACAAACGTTGTAGGATAATCACAAAGATTCAATGACTGAAGATATATTGCATCGACATTGTACAAGGTGCAACGATCTAACGATATCATTCACGACGCAATGTACAATGAAGCATTGATTGCTATCGAGGATCTTTTAATTGTCATTGCCAATTTACAAATCAGTCATTTTGGTATGAGTTCACCAAATCGAAGTGCATCTGATTTAATCAACACTGATATGAGTCGTGAACTGCAGTACAATACTGTAGAAATCGCAGCGATTGTTACTCGCAATGTCCCACTACTAACTGATGAACAATAAACCAATTACAACCGCATTATGTTGGCAGTTTCGAAAGGACAAGGGGGATTATTTTTTTTTGGATGCACCAGATGGAACTGGCAAAACATTTCTCATTTCGCAATGTTTTTCTTGCCGAGATACGATCAAAAAATGGCATTGCATTGGCCGTTGCATCATCTGGGATTGCAGCTACTTTGTCAAATGGAGGCAGAACAGCTCATTTAGCATTTAAGCTGCCACTGAATATTCAAAATAACCCAGATGCAGTGGGCAATATAAAAAAAAACAATCGTCCATGGCGACAGTGCTGAAACAGTGTAAAATTATCACCTGGCATGAATGCACTATGGCACACAAACATTCGCTTGAGGCATTGAGCAGGACATTGAAGGATATTAAAAACAACGACAAACTATTTGGGGGCTCTCTGTTATTCCTTTCAGGTGATTTCAGGTAAACACTTCCTGTCATTCCACGTTCAACGTACGCTGATGAGATCAACGCTTGCTTAAAATCATCGTCACTGTGGCGCAATGTTGAAAAATTACAACTAAAAGTAAACATGCGCTTTCAAATGCTTCAAGATTCATCCGCTGAAACATTCTCAAAACAACTGTTAGATATTGGCGATGGAAAAGTAGCTGTACATGAAAATACTGGATGCATAAAATTGCCGACAGATTTCTACACACTCATCGACTCGTAAAATAATCTCATCGACCACATATTTCCCGATATATGCACACAATTCAAAAATCTTGATTGGTTAGCAGAAAGAGCAATTTTGGCAGCAAAAAAATGTGGACGTCAATGGTTTAAATTCCAAGATACAACAATTGTTGCCAGGGGACTTGGTGTCATACAAATCTATCGATACAGTTTGCGATGCCAATGAAGCTGTAAATTATCCAATTGAGTTTTTGAATTCATTGGATTTGTCAGGCATGCCACCGCATCATTTACAATTAAAGGTTGGATCTCCGGTTATTTTCATTCGTAATTTGAACCCACCACGGCTGAGCAATGGAACACGATTAGTCATGAAAAATTAATGAAAAACGTTATCGAAGCCAGCATTTTGAATGACAAGTACCGAGGAAAATATATTGCTGCCACGAATACCTATGATTCCCACAGATGTGCCAATTGAATTCAAACGTATTCAATTTTCAATTAGATTGGCATTCGCAATGACAATCAATAAGTCGCAAAAAGCCAAACGATGTCTGTTTGTGGTTTAGATTTGGGCACACTATGTTTTTCCCACGGACAACTATACGTTGCATGTTCGCGTGTGGGTAAACCATCCAGTTTTGTTTGTGTTGGCTAAAGACGGACTACCCAAAAATATTGTACACTCCATTGCATTTAGAGATTGATGTTGATTATTTTTAATTGCCATAATTAGTAGTAAATATGTAAATAACTATTTTTGATGTACATACAGCTATTATATAATGTAATTTAAAATATATTTATTAATTTAATGAAATATAAAGGATGAAATAAAAAAATGGTTTGTGTATTATCATTTTATAAGCCGTCACTTGTCTGCAACGTTCCATTCCTCTTCCAATCATAACCACATTTCCACACACTTATAGTAAGCTTTTTTTTTTTTTATTTAACTAAAAAATATTTTATAGAAATAATGTATATGGCAAAACAAAAGTTTGCCGGGTCAATTAGTATATATATATATATATATATATATATCCTTCCATATTTGATCGTGTTTGTTTCCATATTTATGATATTTAAATCTAAGTCATCTATAACGCAGATGTAGCAATTTCAACTTTTGCTCAGGAAGCCCAAAAGGCCTTCACATTGAATCCACATTTTGCCACCTCACATATGAATGAACACCCATTCTTCGGCATGGCATCAAGGGGATGGGGGTTCACACTTTCCATCTATCTGCAACTACATCTATCTGTTTATTCTAAACATTTCCTACGTAAGCATATTTGAAAAATAGGTTAATAATGCATTTTCAAATGCGTATTTCATGATAATGATATTTAAAAAGAATGCGATGCTATTGCCCAACATCTGCCAATTATAATGAACTGTTCAGCAGTTTTGCTATTTATTACCACCCCGAGAATTATCTTGAATTCTCATGGTCGTGATTTTATGTATGTGATGAATTTTTAGCGATTGTAAGGGATTGCGAATAGCTGCGTATTGAAAGTTCTCATTTATTGCAAAATGACACATCATCTTTCAACACTAAAATTTATTTTGTTAAATTTTTCATTCCTGTTTACTATCGATGATAGTGAAAACAATAGTATAGTATGAGATGAATTGCAAAATACACTCCAATGGTAGATTGATAAACTGATCGATCATGATGTCAAACTTTTTCCATGTGGAGAACAAACAGAGTCGATGGAATTCTGAAATATAATATTTCTCAAATTCTGAAAGCTATGTTAATAACACTTTTGAACATTTTGAATGGGTTAAAAATTTCCTTGCTATTTTTTTATCTGAGTTTCTCTTTTATTTATGAGTATAAATAATTATAAATGCAGCTAAATGTTGTTGTTTGTTGTTTCTTAAACCACTTGGTAGACAGCAGCATGTAGACCAAGTTCACGAATACATCTGGCCTCACGGAAGTAGGGAGGGGGCAGCTTCTGTTGTGATGGAGCACCCATAGGTAGAAATCTGACTTGGCTCCTTGTAGCCGACTTTTTAAGGGGTGGGGTTGTCAGCTTAAGCTCTGCAATCCTATTAGATCCGCATATAAGACTTAAAGCAAATTCCTAATCTCTACAAACATCCATGCCACCGAGCGCCTGATCTCTACTCACTCGAACATCAAGCCCTTCAGATAAATGCATTGATTATTCTAATAATAAAATTTTTATACGGAAATATGAATTGCAAAGCAGAATTTTAATATTTTTTATAAAAAATATATAGATGAAGGAATTGTAAATATGAGATAAAACTGCATTTTATTCTATTGCCTTTATAAAATTAATATGACTTTAGCACAAATCAGAGAATTTCTAGGAACATGAACTACAACGAATTTTGCAATAGGATGCCTTTTATTTTCTAATATCATTGACCTGTTGGTTCATAGACGAGTTTATGCATATAAACTCAAATACCTCCTCCGAAAATGGTAAATCCCTTGGTTTTAGTCTTAAAAATATATTTAGTAGGTAAAAGTCTAGAAGAGACAGCATGCGATATATAAGTTCCGAGAAACATGATTTGCAATGTACCCCCTTAATCTTCAAGAACCCAAGCCTTCAGAATTATTCGTCTGTGTGTAATATCTTATTCTATGTAGAGACTTATTGTCACTTGATGTCTTGGATTACACTGATAAACATCAGACATCTAGTTCTATGTAGAGACTTGTTATACACTTGATGTCTTGAGTTACACTAATAAAAGCAACATCAGACACCTAGTTCTGGGAAATAAGGGTCTGTAGCTGTTGATTTAGCAATTGTTTGCCTCTTAATTAAAGGAAAGATAATATTTTCAGAACTGCTGAAATAAGTAAGGACTATCTTCAATTCAAACTTTAGTATATGCTCAAAGAAATCATAAAATACTCTCATTTAAAGAGATTTCAGTTTGAAGAATTAAAAAAAAATTTCTTCCTCAAAATACATAATATTCAAATCAACAATTTGTTTAAAAAAATACCAATTTTACATTACATTTACTTGGCCACTTCGGCATCTACGGTAACGAGCAGGTTGATTTCCTTGCTCGATAGAGCACTAAATTGTTCTGTTCTGGAATGCCGTACTATTCTGTAAAACTATTTATAAAAATATTACGAAAATAAAGACCTTTTCAGATATCGGGGGTGAATGAAGAGTAAGAATTGGAGTGAGACAGAGTTAGATACTACCGTGTCCAAAAAGTAAGACTAATTTACAATTTAAAATTCCCGGAACTTATGGAATTGGCTTATGGGCTTTGTTTCTTTTTAGGTCGCTGGCACTGTCCTTGACATCTGTGTGAAATTTCACGTCAAAATAATCATTAGTGTTTGAGTTACACCTGGCTTTGTGAGACGCTAAAAGTGATTTTGAAATGTCTTCTGAATTAATTGAGCACAGCACTTGCATTAAATTTTGTTTGCGGAAACGAATAAAATGTTTCAAACAGTTCAAAGAAGTTAGAGAACGCGTTGAAGAACGCGTCGACCCTCAACCGACGAAGCTCACGTTCAAAAAATTAAAGATTTGTACTTGCAAACTGTCGATTTACAATTAGAGACCTTGATGAGGATCTTGGAATTTCAAAAGGATCGGTCAATTCCATTTTGGGGCTCAAACGCGTCAAAGTTCGATTGGTACCGAAAACACTGAATGCGCTGCTCATTGATTCTTCGTGACTTTTTTCGCCAAAAATGAAACCCATATCGTTCCACAACCACCGTATTCACACTGTGACACTTCTGGCCATTCCCTAAACTCAAAAGACCACTCCGGGGACACCGTTTTGAGTCAATTGAAGAAAGAATCGCCTCGCGCTTTGAAGGCCTTCCTGCCGATGACTTTTTAGCATGCATTGAGGATTGGAAAAATAGCTGGCATAAGTGCATTGTGTCCAGAGGGGATTACTTCGAAGGCGATGAAATAAATTTGGAAGAATAAATAAAGAGTTTTTGAAAAAAAAATAATTGGTCTTACTTTTTAGGCACAGTTGTACAATACCAGACAAGCCTCGCCGAAATGCAGTACTTTTTCAGACTTATAATTGGACATGACTGTCTGGGTGAACACTTATATCGTATAGGTGTATATGACCATCCCTTCTGTCATCTTTGTGGCTTGAAAGAGCCTATGAATAGAAAACACCTGCAATGTTGCAAGACACTCCATGGAACTGACTCCGGGATTGCAATATATTGGCCTGCCAGAGAGTTCTTGGGGTGGTGACTTCGGTCTTTACTTCTTCTACTGTGTTTTGATGCTTTTTTTCCCTTCCTTTGTTGTATTTATTTATATGTATGTACTCTCCGCCATTGGAAATAAAAAATATATATTCCGTTCACTAAATAAATAAAAGCAGCAGTATGACAGCATTGTTTATATTAAACATCTCTTCCCTCTTGTATTGTTTTATGTTTTGCATTTGATAATTATCAGCATATGAGACTTTAGTTGCCATGAAATAGCATTTCATAATCTGTGATTAATGTTTATTTTGAACCAGATTTTTTTAAGAATTAAATTTCACTCCACTTAAAGATTTTTAGTAGACAAAAAAGAATGATGGCGCATAAATTATTAACACAAGGTGTTTTCTTACACTGCATAATGATTAGTCAGTTTTATTTTCTTAGATGATTGATTTTTTTCATTAATTATTATTAAAAAATCATTAGTTGGTTGGTTGGTTGGGGTTCTATGGCACAAGTGCCAGATATGGCCATGTTGCGCCAAATAAAAGGTATTTTTAATTGAGAATAAGAGTAAAATAATTGTCATAAGTATAAAGAGGTAAAAAGCGAAACAACATAGAAGTGATTAAAATTTCATGATCAAAGTAAAAAATGAAGACCATGAAACAAAACGAAAATTATTAGACAGAATTGAATTAACAAATATAAATTTTGTTTTAAAAAACTTTCATAATCATTCTATGCAATATTCCTTTTATATCATTTATAGTAAATTATATATTATTGTCATGCAAATGTATAGTGGTGGAATTTTTACAAAAACAGTTTTAAAAAAGACATATACTTCCATTATTCGATACCAAACACAATTTCCTTTTAGACGTATTTATCAAATTATGCACACCAGACGTATAGTGGTTAAAGAAAAGAGTAAACCTTGCGTGGTTACAATTACAGAAATCCCTATTGAACTACTTGTTATAGATGAAGCTATCTCATGCGAGACACTGTCTCGTTCCCCATCACACAGAGGCGAGACGCATCGACCCAACCGTCTTCCAACACACTCCTTCGGAGAGGCCTGTTTTTGTTTTCTCGGGAGCAGACGATTTTCTGCTCGGGACGGATGTCTGGACGGAATCGCAGACGATTTCGAGCAAACGGAATAAACAAATTTTCCTCCCGTGGCAACATTAGTTCAAAACTCTCCTGTCCGACAGTACACAAGGGATATTGGGCAAACTATTTTACGAGACAGAATCTATTTGAATTTACTCACAAAATATAATTGAATTTCGATAAAAAAAATTATTTCCATGCAATCGTTTTATTATTATTTATTTTATTACTATTTATATATTATTATTATTACTATATTACTACTATATTATTATTATTAGTAGTAGTATTCTTAAAAGGGTGATCTCTGTTCCAGACATTTCCTGTTAGTGTTCTAATTCCCTCTTATTTCAATAAGTTGGTTTAATGTATAACTGATATTTCTCTTTATAAAAGTGAAGTAATAATAATGACTAAAACATTTCATTCATTTCCCATCATATGTTGTTAACACATTATTTATATTCTGTGTAATGATTCTGATTAGCATAAATATTTGCATCACGAAAAGAGGAACAAAATTAAATATCTATTATATATAATTCCCGTGTCAATATGTTTATCCGGGATGAACTCTGAAACTAACAAACCGATTTTAACTTTTTTTTTCAAATGTGTGTTTTTGTTCCATCTTGATAGTTTTTATTCAGATTTTTATTATTTAAATGCAAAATCGACGATTATCATATTTCGAGCAGTGCAGCAAGATCGCGGAACAAAAGTTTCCAATTTCAGTACCGCAGCGTATTGTGTGACGTATTTGTACGGCAACGTATTTTCTTATCTATAAAAGGTATGGTCATTATATTGCGTAACTTAAATCCGCAAAATTATGCAACGGTACATGATTAGTCATCAGAAGAATTACCGGAAACGTACTTGAAGCAACTATATTGACTGGAAAAGACTGTGTGTTGCATGCTCACGTGTTGGAAAACCATCGAATTTATTTTGACGAAAGACAGATTAACAAAAATAGTGTTCATCGCTTAGTTCTTAGTTAAATGAAAGTAATGATTATTAAAAATTATATTAGGTATAATAAAATATAAAACAGTGTTAAAAATCAACATTATCTACCTCATTCATTAAATGAATAAAAATTAAACATTTTCTATTCGCTGAAGCTTAATTTGAACTTTTCATCAATCTTTACCAATCACTTCCTTAACAATACCAATTATCGTATCTAATAATTGAACGAAATACAAAGAAGGCCACAGCAACGCGTGGCCGGGTCTGCTAGTTTTATATATTTTAAATAAAAATTAGGTACGTTAAAAAAAATTATTAACAGTTAAATATAGTATTTGTGTTTTATTTATCTACAAATTTCTATTACTTTCTCGAATAATAAAACGGTGCTTTTAAATTTAATTGCTTTTTCTGTAAATGACACTATTTCAGATATTAATTGTCATTTTTTTAATGAAATGAAATAATGTGACAGCATTTCATTTCATTTTCTTTAAAAGGACAATGGGACATCATTTCACGACACATCATTTTCCCCTGAAATGTTGCAGTTACAAAAAAATGGTAGAAAAGTTTCATCGTTATTTTTATATCCTTGATTGTTGGAAAAGAGCTCGAATTTTGCCAATTCATAAGAAAAGTAAAGATCCAACCCCGCCACATTCCAATTTCTCTTCTTTCTTCATTAAGCAAATTAATAGAAATGGTCATTTTGACTTATCTAAAAAATGAAAGTAAACAAAAAAATCTTCTCATTCCTCAGCAATTTGGATTTACTGAAAAGTTATCTACAACGCATCTGCTATTTAATCTCACTGAAACTGTTTCCGATGGATTTTCTGGAAATTAAATAATGCAGTTGTTTTTCCTTGATGTAGCCAAGGCTTTTGATAGAGTTTGTATCAATGGGTTAATCCATAAATTAATTCTTTTCAATTTCCCTCCTTTTCTTATTAAAATTATTCAAAATTACCTTACTAACAGAACTTTTGTGGTCTCTATTGGTAATACAGATTCTTCTGTCCAAGTAATTCAGGAGGATGTTACCAAGGTACCCCAAGTACTTGGTCCATTTAAAATTCCATTATTTGCTAAATTAGCGATGGAATTAAATTGCGTCATTTCAATGAATATCAATCCAATTTCGAATTTTTTTTTCACTTGATCTAGATTTCGTATTAAAAAGTATGCCTACCAATTTTGGAAAAACTTGAATCAAATTGTGGTAGCACATCGGCGGACACAAACGCACAAACTTTGAGAAGCATGCATATATAAATAATTAATTCCTTTTTCTATGGTCCCCGATCTGTCTGTGCATCTCTAATTTAAATTAAATAGAATTTCGGTGCAAAATAATTAAAGATTTTTTTTCTTCTTTAAGTGAATAGAAAAAAAGGTTTATTTTTCAGTAATTTAAAATGTTATTTTATTAAGAAAAAAATCAAGAATTTGCAAGAATAATTCTATTACGAATACATTTAAAAGCTTTACTTAAATGACTACGCCCACTATGCCCAATATTTAAAATCAAACAAATGTTCTCATATGAAAAAGTGCTTTTCTTAATATGCGAAAACGAACATTTTATATTGTATATGTGTCAACCATATTATATTAACAACATTGGCTGCTTATAGAATCTTCCATAATATTTTTTTTATAAATAGTTGAGACGATTAATATAATAATAAAATTGTACTTTTTCTTTTAAATCGAACTCTAAATAAGAAAGATTTCATAAGATCAGAATAGTGGTCCAGAAAGATGGACTAAAGGGCTCTTACTGCATCTCCAGAAATGTTCTCTTTCCAGCAGTAAGTATGTATATCTATATATAGTACATGCATTTACATAGTAATAAACTTATACATGTATACATATACATGGTAATATACTTCAAATATTCGTAGTATACATATTTATAAGTACATACATAATATCTGGAAGGATTATTTTCACCGATTGAATTTATTTTTAAGCAGAAATAGAATTATTCAAAAATGCTCGCACTTGAAGACTTTATAATCCTTAATCTTCTCCTCCTGTTTTACAAACTGCTTGAATGTATCTTTGAAGATTCTTCGGTATCCTTACTTCTGACATCTGGGAACACAATTGTAATTTTAGTGTTTTTGAAATCCATCACTCCCCGAAATATCTAAAGTAATCAAGACGACGGCATGCTCACTTGCTGATGCATCTACTAAGCGATCAAAGAACAACACGAAAAGAAAAAAAATTCGGATAAAATTGCCCTTTGGTAAGTCTTCTGAATTAAAGCTATTTCCTGTTTTAAAAACATCTGGATATTTTGCAAAGCTCTAGGCATCGAAGCTAATTTAGATAATAAAAAGATGGCGAAGAAAACCATTTTCAAAAAATAAAATAAACATAGAAAATATCCAGAAATGTATATCAATTACATAATCGGAAATCATATTTAGCTTTTGTCTTTTACTAGAGCTAGAGATTAATTTCTCGGAAGGACATCATAAAAGCATACAGACATGCCCAAAGCAAAGTCCAAATGTCATACCTAAATATATATCATTAATAAAATCTAAAACTGCATGGTTATTTTCGCCGGTTGAAGCATTTTTAAGCAGAAATAGAATTATTTAAAAATGTTCGCCTTTGAAGACTTTTTATAATCATTAATACATAGTAATATACTTATGCATATATACACATACATAGTAATATACTTGAAATATACATATTACATACACATTTATAAGTACACATACATAATATCTGGAGGGGGTTATTTTCGCCGATTGAGTATTGTTTTAAGCAGAATAGAATTATTTAAAAATGTTCGCCTTTGAAGACTTTATAATCATTAATACATAGTAATATACTTATACATATATACACATACATAGTAATATACTTGAAATATACATATTACATACACATTTATAAGTACACATACATAATATCTGGAGGGGTTATTTTCGCCGATTGAAGCATTTTTAAGCAGAAGTAGAATTACCTAAAAATGCTCGCACTCGGAGACTTTATAATCCTTAACTTTCTCCTCCTGTTTTTACAAACTGCTTGAATGTATCTTTTGAAGATTCTCTGGTACCATCATTTCTAACACCAGGGAACACAATAGTAATTTTAGTAACGGTAGGTGTTTAGTTGGAGTACCAGGGAATTTCCCGTACCTCCATTAGTAATTTTAGTGTTTTTGAAATCCATCGCACCCTCCGAAATATTTGAAGTTGTCAAGACGACGACATGCTCACCTGCTGAGCGATACAAAGAACAACATGAAAAACAAAAGAAAATATCGGATAAGAATTGCTCTGTGATTGGTAAGCCTTCTGAATTAAAAACAACTATTCTAATTTTTTAAAAAATAGGAATATTTTGCCGAGCTCTAGACATTGAAGGGAAACTAGATAATAAAAAGATGGAGAATGAAACCATATTCAAAATAAAATAAATGCAAAAAATAAACAGAAATGTAATATATCAATTACTCAATCGAAAATTATATTTAGTTTTTGCCTTGTACCATGGCTAGAGATTAATTTCTTTGAAGAACATCATAAAAACATACAGATATGCCCAAAGAAAAGTCAAAATGTCACACACATAAATATATGTCATTAATACAATCTAAAACTATGCTAGTTATTTTTTTCCAAGCACTCGATGTAGAAATCAAACTTTTCAAAAAATAAATTAAATTGAACTTTGAAATATTTCTGAGTTTGAATCAAGTTCGATAATAAATGGATGGACGAAAGCTATTTTCAGAAATGTATATCAATTACACAATCGGAAATTATGTTTAGTTTTGCCATGTATTAGAGTCACAAATGGATATCATTTACCCCAAATATACATCCTTATTAAAATTATGAAACTATATGGTTATCCTTTCGCCAACCACTAATAATACGCTTCTCCTGGTATTGGTAAGTCTTCTGAATTAAAGCTATTCAATTTTAAACATCTGGATATTTTTTTGCAAAGCTCTAGGCATTGAAGCGAGCTTAGATAATAAAAAGACTGACGAGAAAACCATATTCAAAATACAATAAAATGCAGAAAATAAACAGAAATTGATATAGTGTATTACGCAATCGGAAATTATATTTATCTTTTTGTCTTTTTACTGTGACTAGAGGTTAATTCCTCGGAAGAACATCAAAAAAACAAACAAAAATACCCAAATAAAAGACAAATTATATCACCGAAATAATTATTATTACTAAATCTAAAACTGGCATGTGGTTAATCTGCAAAGGACTTCGATTTAAAGTTTTGAAGCTTTCACGGCATATTAAGGTTAAAATTGCAAATTTCAATGCAGGAATCAAGATTTAAACAAACATTAATCATTAAAAATTCTAAAAAAATTGCCAATATTGATCCAATTTCGAAATTTTTTTTTCATTTGATCTAGACTTTTTATTAGAAGTATGGTTGCCAGTTTTAGGGAAACGTGAAATGCAAATTTCCGTCGTACGTAAGCTTTCTGACACATACACACAAACTTTGAGAAACATATATATGTATAACAAAGATTTTTGTATATATAAATTAATATTTGTGTTTTGTGTTTTTTAATCACTAATCTAAATTAAGTAGAATTTCAATATAAAATAATTTTAAATAATTTTTTCTTTAGGCGAATAAACAAATGTTTTGCATTTCAATAATTTTAAAGTTATTTTAATAAAAAAAATCAGAATTGCAAGAATAATTATATTACGAATATATTAAAACTTCCTTACATAAAAGATTAAGCCCACTATCAGAAATTTAAACCAAACAAATCTTCTATACGAAAAGCTTTTTTTTTTTAACATACACGAACATTTTAAACTGAATATGTGTCAACCATTATAGAAGCAACATTGACTGTTTATAGAATCAACAAAAGTGTCCATATTTATAAACAGATGAGAGAGGATTAATCTAATAATAAAATGCAATTATTTTTTTAAACTGAATTTTAAAATTAGAAATGAATTTCATAAGATGAGAATAGTGGTCCCGAATTATAGACAGAAGAAGGCTTATTGTACCTTCTGTGTGGCTTTCTACAGAACTAAATATGCATATCTATATATAGTATATGCATATACATAGTAATATACATATACATGGTAATACACAAAATGCATGGGGATATACTCAGCATACTATAGACAAAATTTATAAGTACACATTCATAATATCTGTGATTTTTGAATTATTTTCACTCGATTGAAGTATTTTTTAACTTGGTGAAATAGAATTATTTAAAAATGTCTGCCTTTGAAGACTTTATAATCATTAGTACATAGTAATAGTAATATACTATATACATGGGGGTAATATAGGTAGTATGTAGTTATATACATAGTAATATATAGTAATATACTTATATACATAGTAATATATAGTACATAGTTATATACATAGTAATATATAGTAATATATAAACATGTACTTTTTATAACATTAGTACATAGTAATATACTTATACATACAATGAAAGTGACAAAGTCATGGGATACAATATGCAAATTTTTCAGATGGCAGTAGCATCGCGTAGAACAGGTATAAATGCGCAGTGCTTTCGCAGAGCTTTCATTTCTGTCTTCAAGTTATTCATGTGAAGAGGTGACGTGATGATGACCGCACGACGGGAATTAACAGACTTTGAACGCGCGGAATGTTAGTTGGAGCTAGACGCAGCTGGGTCATGCCATTTTCGAAATCGTTAGGGAATTCAACATTCCCAGATCCACTGTAGTCAAGAGTGTGCCGAGAGTATGAAATTTCAGGCATAACATCCCACCATGGACAGCGCAGTGGTCGACCGCCTGCACTTAACGACCGAGACCGGCGACGTCTGCAAGAGTCGTAAATTCTAACAGACGCAAACAAAACTGCGTCAAATAACCGCAGAAATCAATGTGGGACGTGACAAGGGACTGTGTCTGTTAGAACTGTGCGGGAGAAATTTGGCTTTCTCGGCTATTCCAGCAGAAGACCGACTCGAGTGTGCCTTTA